>NMRB01003830.1:20217-31661 GCA_002633025.1 Notospermus geniculatus | reverse complement strand
CACGTCGATTACGTAACATCGGATGTGTCATTCTATTCGAGGGGAATACTTGGATGACACAGGATGTGTGAACTTCTATTGGAGGTGAACACGTCGATTACATAACATAGGATGTGTCATTCTATTCGATTGTGCAATTAACGTCGGAATCACCTATCGGACACTGTGACGAACTGAGGTGAGGTGAGGCGAAGACTAACGGATCAATTCTATTTTTGGATTATGGAATACATTACGACGTCATCATCTAAGCATTGGAAAAGTCCTCACCGAAGACGTGGAAATAGGTACAGGACAACATGTTGTGGGCCATTGCACAGTAGGGCAGAGTTGGAAACCACTTTTGCACTGGTCTGATATGGGGTGAGCAGTGGTGTTCCTGGGTAATTTTTTAGGTCGGTTAAGAGTTTTACACGATCCCGCATTTTTTGTCATTTTAACAACTGTTGCGCAACTGAATGAAACAGCCAATGAAAACCAAGGACACAACATGAAAAAACCAATGAAAACGTTGAACAAAAAACAGCATGAAACAGCCAATCAAAAATTAGAACACAAAAGAACAGAAAACCTCCCCCAAAGTTTCACATATCTGCTGCCACTGTTTCATTCAGTCTATGCCGTTTATTTCAGGTTTTGTTGGCCTTGTGGGTGTGTCAATTCGACCCACGTGACTTCGTCACACATGCGCAGTTGTTGCGGTTTTAGCCAAGCGGATGGCGCGTAAAATGAAAAGCACTTTGAGCCTAGTGGATGGCACTTAGAAACATCGCAAGCGGAATCTGCATCTAAATTAGCCACGTTTAGAAGCAGGTCCGGCTTGTTACGTTTTCGTATGAATGTCTTCAATTTTCAGCGCAGCTGCGGCCGACCGGGACCGCGAAGCTGCTTCAACTTAGTCAGTGGGCTCCACCCACTGTTCCGCCAAAGGTGATGCTTCGGGTGTATACATGTCCACTCACGTTTTAAACAACGTAGGCCCAGCTCGTACCCAGGTTCTCATGTATACACATATTGGGCCCTCCCCATAAATGTCTGACCATCTCTCCTTTTCAGCCATGTAACTAATCAGTGCTCTACATTTCAGAGGGTCTAGCCGTCCTTTAACACGATGCACATTTTGGCCGGTGCGCGCCCCGGCCCCCTGTATAAATGCTCTGCACCAAGGACAGCTGAGGGGGTTGAGGGGTGATGTACCTAATGAAAAATTCATTTCAGGAACACCAGATATGCTCACAAGAAGTCTTGTAGCATATTCAGTAGAGCGGATATATAAGTGGGTGAAGGGGAAAGGGTGGACTTCGCACATTTCAACTGCATGTGTCGTAACCCTTTTTTCTTTTATCAACTCTTTAAGGGGAGGTTATTTTGATGAGCACACTTCTAATGCTTTTGGGAGGTCGTTACTGAAATAAGGGGGAAAGGTCATGGTTCATAAAAGCGCCATCTTTGAGTTACTTTCTGTAACCTCCGATAGGTGGCGCTCCCCTTAAAGGGTACAAAACCAAATGAAATTGCCATTTTGAACGAGAAGGCAATCTCTGGGGTTACACCATGCAGTTTATTTTTGGATCGGTTCAAAAAACGCAAGAGAAAGGACTGCTTTTTTGAACGGGTTCAACTCATAATAGGTCAATCTGCACATAACGTTTTTGGGTGGAGGGGAATACAGAGATAGGTCTTCGCCGGAGTAATTTCAGATGTGCTATTGATGTGGACTGGGGAGGTGCCATCATAGCAGTCGGAATTCCTTCTGAAGACCAAACATTCAGTAACTATAAATAAAATCTTGAGGTCAAAATTAAATGTTCCATTTCCTCACTTGGCATTCGAATGGTCCGCCTCTAGATTGAACCAGACTATAATTGTGCTTTTTAAATTCTTTTTACCGAAATGTTTTTAGGAAATGTTTCTGCACCATGCAGCAGCATTTGAAGTATAGTGTCCCTGCTCCCATTATTAATAAAACTTAGAGAGGCAGCATAGTTTAGATAGATAGATAGATAAGATTTATTTCCTCACTCACTTTGAGTACCGGTACAGAAAATTATAAAATATTTATCACATACATCCATATATACATACATACATGTGTAGTTATCATAAAACATTCAAGAGACAAAAGGGGCTGTTTCGCTTTGAATTGAAGATTGTGATTTGTGATCCGTTAAATAATTCCCTGTCTGCAGAAATTAATTCCTTGTCTGCAGAAAATAATTCCTTGTCTGCAGAAGTTAATTCCCTGTCTGCAGAAGTTTAATCCCTGTCTGAAGAAGTTAATTCCCTGTCTGCAGAAGTTAATTCCTTGTCTGCAGAAATTTATTCCTTGTCTGGGGAAGTTAATTCCCTGTCTGCAGAAGTTAATTCCTTGTCGGGGGAAGTTAATTCCTTGTCTGCAGAAGTTTATTCCTTGTCTGGGGAAGTTAATTCCTTGTCTGCAGAAGGTAATTCCTTGTGTGCAGAAGTTAATTCCTTGTCGACAGAAATTAATTCCTTGTCGACAGAAATTAATTCCTTGTAGAAGTTAATTCCCTGTCTGCAGAAATTAATTGCTTGTCTGCAGAAGTTAATTCCCTGTCTGCAGAAGTTAATTCCTTGTCTGCAGAAGGTAATTCCTTGTCTGCAGAAGGTAATTCCTTGTCTGCAGAAGTTAAGTCCTTGTCGACAGAAATTAATTCCTTGTCGACAGAAATTACTAGTAATTCCTTGTCTAGAGAAATTAAGGCCCGTATTTTTCTACAAGCCTCCTAAGCTCTTAGGTCCACTTGAAGCTTTTGTAATCTGTCCTGAAAACAATAGCCGAACATATGTAGCTTCTAGAATACGACCTTGATGTAACCATAACCATCGTGATGTAAAGTGCCTTTCAGAATGTCCAGTCATTTTTGCACTCATTTTACCTTGCAATGGAACCTATTCACAAACCACAAATTGGGCAATCATCCGTGTGCATGTCAATTCACGGTTGACCGACTTCTAATAGGACCTTGTTCAGGTCTATATTTGATTCAAGATAATCATGCAATCATGCACACGTAATTGGCCCATTTGTTATTTGTGGTTAGGTTCCATTGCAGGGTAAAATGAGTGCAAAAATGACTGGACATTGTGAAAAGCACTTTAATGTGTTAAATGTGTCCTGCGCTCTTGTGCAACATTGTTGTATGCTGTATAGCGCAATAAATACATGTGAATATCGAATATCAATTCTCTGTCCGCAGAAATTCTTTGTGCACAGAAATTTATTCCTTGTCCACATGTCTACAGAGGTTAATTTTTTTTCTACACAAGTTAATTCTGTGTCTACAGAAATTAATTCCTTGTCTACAGAAATTAATTCCTTGTCTACAGAAATTAATCCTTTGTCTACAGAAATTAATTCTTTGTCTACAGAAATTAATTCTTTGTCTACAGAAATTAATTCTTTGTCTACAGAAATTAATTCTAGTTTGTCTACAGAAATTAATTCCTTGTCTACATAAGTTAATTCTTGGCCGGGGCTATTTGTACAGCATGCTGTGTAAATAGAGAGTGAATTTTTATTTACACAGTAAGTACCTATTTAATATTCAGAAGCTTCATTAATTTTTGCCCCGCCCATATTTTGCCATCCTGAGAATATCAGGCGTTCTTAGTGCTCGCTCCCTTCGTCACCGCAGACAAACCCCTGAGGACATTCGCCTGATTTGTCAAGTGCATTTCGTCAGACAATTGTAAGAGAACATTCACAGATGGGAAACATTCAAAAACGTTACGCCGGTGCCTGCCGAATATCAAGATATTCAGATTGGCTCACAGGACCGAGTTCAGCATACATGTACACTTGGTCGCTTGTCACGCTTTCATTGGTTGCACGAGGCCCTAGATTTCCAGCCCTCTGCCGCGAACCTTCGATATTCTCGTAATCATGAGGATCATTTGGACGAGTGATATTCTTCTCATCTTCGAAGGCAACGTTAATGTATTCTTGACCAGTGTCACTGTTGCCAGCAGGAGTACCGTTCAGGTTTGGTTGAGGTTGCCTGCTCCCGTTACCATCCTTAATGTCCTTCATGGCTCGTTTGACTCGTATCCTGCCAAAAAGAGGTCATTGCATACTACTGACGTACCTACATGTACTCAGATATAGCAACAGACCAAATTCAAAAAGGTTTAAAGGGGGACTCCGCTCATTGTAAGCTTTTGAATTTTTATCAATTCTTACTTACCATAGTATAATTGCCACAGTGATTGCAATTATGAGTACAATCATTGGTCCGACAAAGCCAGCCACCACAACTGAAAGTAACACAACAACTAAAATCAGGAAGTCCTTCCAAAATAGGGCCTTTGCGCCTGCAGCGCAAGAATTTTCCATCTTGTCCAGACACAATCTCGTACCCAGATCTACCTCATCCGAGGATATCTCTGGAAAGGGCTGCGACCTGACCAAAATTTCTGGTCAACCGCTGGCAGCGTCCCAAAATGTCTGTTTCCCACAATATTTCGTTCTTCGATGACTGAAAAATATCATATATGCCTAAAGAGTCATATAATACACCCAAAACACGAAGTTGTTGGAGTATTAGAGCAATTTCAAACGAATAGTTTAGTTGGGAACATCATGCCGCGGGTGCCAGCTCAGTGTGATTCGCCTCATAAATTAGTATATCGCGCATGCGCAGTATTCCTGAAGTCGTCAGCCCTTTCCAGTGGTGTTGTAGGAACGTAAACCCACTGGGGACGAGTTTGGTCCAGACAAGGCCATCGACTGCGTCTTTAGCCTTGTCCGAATCATGTCATCTTTTTGCGTTAATGCATAAATTATAAATAATGAATCTGACCCTACGGTGGCCCTAGAGCTCATTGATGAAAAATATTTACATTTGCAATTTTTTATCAATTCGATAATTTTTTCTTGGGGGTTTGTAAAATTTTTAGAAGTTCCCACCACGGTGAAAATATTACCACCGCGATGATAATATTCCCACCGCGGTGATAATATTACCACCGCAGTGAGAATATTTCCACCTCGGTGAAAATATTACCACCGCGGTGAGAATATTTCCACCGCGGTGATAATATTACCACCGCGGTGAGAATATTTCCACCTCGGTGAAAATATTACCACCGCGGTGATAATATTTCCACCGCTGTGAGAATATTACCACCGCGGTGAGAATATTTCCACCTCGGTGAAAATATTACCACCGCGGTGATAATATTTCCACTGCGGTGAGAATATTACCACCGCGGTGAAAATTCACGTGGAGTCAGCATTGATTGATGAGCGACTTACATGAAGAAATGGTCTACAGACACCGCAGTGCCGCTTCCTACCTTCAAAATGAAACAAAAGTAAGTTGCTGACTCCACGTGACTTTTCACCGCGGTGGAAATATTCTCACCGCGGTGCTAATATTCTCACTGCGGTGGGAATATTACCACCGCGGTGGAAATATTTTCACCGAGGTGGAAATATTCTCACTGCGGTGGGAATATTACCACCGCGGTGGAAATATTTTCACCGAGGTGGAAATATTCTCACCGCGGTGGGAATATTAGCACCACGGTGGAAATATTTTCACCGCGGTGGGAACTTCAAAAATTTTACAAACCCCCAAGAAAAAATTATCGAATTGAAAAAAAAATGCAAATGTAAATATTTTTCATCAATGGGGAGCTCTATGGGTAGTCTCGCGCAACCAGCCCCTCGGTCATACTCCGAGGTCGTCAGACCGAGGGTCTGGCACGGAAAGAAATTCTCATTGCAGCGACCTAGTGACCTCGTTTCGATGATTCGAAAGGAGGTCAGCATCGCTGATTGGCTAGTTTCAAAATCTGGTGACGTANTTGGCACGTCGATTTGCCATCGCACACCGATGATTGGCTGAGGCTCTGAGCTCCTCAGAAGCGGGAAATGTGATGGATTCAATCCAGGCTAGATGGCCGTCAGGCCAGATAGACTGGTGAGAATCAGATGGAATTTTCTTGCTCATTGCAGCATCAAGCAGTGCTCCATGTGCGGTGAAAAGCATGCGTCTTGCTTACCACAGGCAATTAGCAATACAAGTCAAACATGTCTGATCGTAGCAACAAGTTCTACGCAAGATGTTTTGATGGCGCGACGTCAACAGCGAAAAAGTGATGTCGAGACGTCATTCGGGTCTTATACTCGCTGCGCCATCTATTATTCTAGTTTGTCACGCGGGTACCCCATTCTGTGTGCGGATGAGATAGCAATGTGTAATGCATCGTCTGCAAGTAAAGTCAAATACATGTGCATTGCGGCAGGACGCCGGGGAAAGCACTTGCACCGGTACGTACTTTTATGGTCATCCGTGGTTTTCGACTCGGTGGGTTTCGTTGTTCCGACTGTGGGTTTTGTTGTTCCGACTGTTGACATGTTAACTTTCAACGTTATGATGTTTGAGTTTATTTTGGCGGTAGCCGTGTTGAAATACTGACACCTGATTCTTCTGCCGTCATCGGCTTTGGTCACCTTGAAAGTTAACTGAAAAATACGATATCAATACAAAAACACGATATCAATACAAAAACATCTACCGGTACATGCATTTTTTTTACTCCGAACTTTTTAATTTATATACATGTACTTATTGCTAGTCTCGTGCCACTAGACTTGCAATTTCCAATAAATTTCCAATTTTCGAGTCTGGTCCATATGGTTACTTTGACTTGTAAAACCATCATGGCGGACAATCTACCGACGATGACGTAGAACACAACAACACTGCACTAGGCCTACACTGTGTACGCATGCATGCATGCACAATCAATGCAAAAAGCATGCAGCATGCGAGTAAAACTACAGTATTTTGTAGCCCTTGCTGTTAGGCCTATCGCACTTTTTATAGTATAATTTCCTCCCCAATCGAAAGAATATTTAACATACTCGTCTGAAATTCCAATGAAAGACACTATAAATTGCAGCCTACGCCACCAACTTTTGAGACCCATGATGCATTGGTAGTGACTAGCCAATCAGCGAAGCTCCCCTTATTTTGAATCATCGGAATAAGGTCACTGACCCAATTACAATGAGAATTTTGTTCTGTGCCTGACCCTCTGCCTCGGTCTGACGACCTCGGAGTATGAACGAGGGGCTGGTTGCGCGAGACTACTTATTGCGCATTCCCAAACAGTCCTTTTGCAGAAAATGCCCGTCCCACATGATGGATCAACGTTTCTGAATATGCTGAGAGCTCACACTTGAGTGTATGAAAGCCGTTGGCCCTAAATTCTTGATAGACTGTATTCAGAAATTTTGAATAAAATTATCATGACGGCGGGTGGAACGCGCATATTTCATTTTGATAAACATTCATTTATGGACCATCAGGCACAAAGAGAAACAAAATAAGAAAATAAATGTACCAGGGTAACGAATGACAAAATGTTCCGGGGTCAAGGTCAGAACTTGGCATAATAGAGTATGTATATTTTATTCACACCAGATCTAAAAGCTATTGTTCAGCCGACAGGCAACGAAAGCCCAACTGGGCCAAAATTTGGAGTTCACAGAGAAGATGACTACAGTAGATAAATATTCACACCACATTAGAACATTCTACACGGTATTGTTCACGGGATATGGGCCAACTAAAGTACATTTTTCACGATGGCCACCTGGCGGCCATATTTTATGTCCGACAGAGCGAAATAGTTGACGTACAAATAAAAGGCATCTAGGAGCGTATTTACAAAAGGTTACAACATTGTAGCTGGTGTAGTTCATGGGATATGGGACACATACATTTTTTTAAGATGGCTGACGAGTGGCCATATTGAAGTTCCAGCCGGCCGAAATTTACCCTTCGCATATAGGCCTACATGTAATTTTCTACGTCAAAACATTCTTGCTGTAGCAGTTTTTTGAGATACGGCCCAATGGTCCTATTTGGATGGAATTGGCTACACATAGCCTCAAGGGAAGGGGTACCACGTTACATCATCATACCAAATTACAAATTAGAACACTCCTGGTTAAATAACCCCGAAAGGCGCCACCTAACGGCAAAATTTTGAACACTGACCTATCTGGCCATGCAAAGTCGATCAAATCTAAAACCCATTAGATATGCCATGTACATGTATTCATTCTTACACTTCTGGTAGCTGAGCTCGACTTGAAAGTGCCAGCCTGAAGAAGACCCCGGTTGGGGTCGAAATTTGCGTTTCTGGAGGACGACTCCTTTTATTATATCATTTTGTGTGTCGCCTTTTGTGCTCTATTTTTTGGATATTCATACTGCCTACGATAAAAATGGAGATGATCTATAGTTTTTCGTTCAGGAGTTTTTGCACTTTTTGTGGTTTGGTGGCCAAGCCAAGAATCGGAAGGGACAGTAACTTGCGGCCAAAGGTCATCTGACCCAGGGGTACAAATGTACAAAGTTTCAGATCAATAGCCCCAGCGGTTGCGAAACGTGCCCTGCTAACGGACGACGACGACGGGTAAAACTGCGCCGCGGCATCTCAGCAGGTGAGGAGCCCAAAAGGTTGTGATTTTTCGCCGCTGTCGGACTCATCAACCAATAAATTGTATTTCAGTGAAATACAATTAATTCAGCAAAGGAAAACACAGTTATCAACTACATTCCTACGGTACCATGTTATATGCCACTCCATTCCTGATTTCACCATTTTCATCAAAGAATTTGTAGGAGGTTGGATCCCGCTGAATGTTGACATTCTTCACACATATAAAGAACACCGCTGATGAGATGGGAACCGCGGTGACGGCATTGCTTGTCAATGTAGGTGCCAAGAGAGCTAAAAACCAACAAAAACGATCATATGGAAGCTACATTGTACATGTAATATGAAAAGAGTTAAAGTAACACACGTATGTCTCAAATTTCGCCTGTTGTCTAACGTCAGCGATATCAAAAAGATATATTTTTTGGTGATACCGTAGAGTCGGTTCTATAAGGCTGGGTTTACATTGGGGCACACGCGACACGAACACGGAGACGAACAAAGGTTTCATGGTGATGAATCCTTTGTGAAGCTATTGTTCGCCTGCGTGTCCGTGTCGCGTGTGCCTCGATGTAAACCCAGCCTAACATCAATCCAAAATTCAAGATTAGCAACGCCCATTTTACTACGTACTGGTCACATGTTGGTCAAGACTGACATTCGTGACGGGGATTTGAATAGGCCGTCAGTACTAGGCGCTATTACGGATTGTGGTTTCATGGAATGGGGATCCATTTCACCATATACGGCGGCATTTGACTGACAACATAGGCCTAGTGATATCCCACCACCTCATGATTGTCTTATTCGCAAGAAACTGACCAGGCCTTCTCCTGTGCGCCATTGGTCGATCAATGCAGGCGGGGAACCGCGCTCTGACATAGTAATGAACTGGGGCGGCACTTCTGCATATAATGCATTGATGTTATAGAACCGACTCTACGGTATGTATGACACTGAGAGATTTCTGTACAAAATGAAGGGTCATATTTTAGCACGTTCCTTAACGTTAAGTTCGACTTCAAGTCTATTGTAAAACCATCGAGAACAATAGATCTAAGGTGAACCTTAATGTTAAAGGTAATGTATCACGACTTCATTGTTTACATTGAATGTTTGTAAACATGGATGTTTACATTATGTTATTTTGGACTTTTGGGACATGCGAACCCACCAAATTGAGTATGTTCTGTAACAAAAGAATTTCTAGAGGGGCGTGCCACCAACAAATTACTCAGAAGACAAAGAAAGACTGGACACAAACAAACAAAATGTAAATAAACAATGATTTTCGTGGCCCGCGAAAATACCCGTGATACATTATCTTTAAGGAACGTTCTAAAATACGGCCCCATGTATCACGGAAGAGTTCATGAGCTGTTTTTAGCCACGCTGCAAGCGTAGCTTATAGTTTGATCTGGGGCTGTTCTCCAGCAGGCATTAAGAAAATGGCGCCCGCCATGGAGGGGGACAGACTGAAATGTCACCCCGAGAAAACATTGTTGACCGAGGCCGCCGAGGTCAACAATGTTTTTTCGAGGGGTGACATTTCAGTCTGTCCCCCGCCATGGAAGGGTGCCATTTTCTATATCGTACCGGTAATGCGTCACAACCCGTCTCTGCGGCTGAGTCCGGCAGCGTTGGCATCATTGTCAACCACGATTTGGAAAAAAAAATCCTGCGTTAGGCCTAAAGGAGTTGAATGACGAAGGAATAAACGTGGTAATATTCTTCCAAACGCGACGTAGTATCACTTCTAGGCCTACATTACGTAAGAGTACTGTTAAACTTGTAAGTCCACTCCACGCGGGTAGATCTAATGCTGCTGGGATTGAACTGGTAGCCTGAGGCACTGACATGGCCATGGGCTCACCGCTCACGTGACGCGTCTCGGCCAATCATATTCACGGATTCTCTCTCGAGGTACGATATTAAGAAAATGGCGCCCGCCATGGAGGGGGACAGACCGAAATGTCACCCCGAGAAAACATTGTTGACCGTGGCCGCCGAGGTCAACAATGTTTTTTCGGGGGTGACATCGGTCTGTCCCCCGACATGGAAGGGTGCCATTTTCTATATCGTACCGGTAATGCGTCACAACCCGGCTCTGCGGCTGTGTCCGGCAGCGACGGAATGCGTGCAGACGACGAATCACTGTCAACCACGACTTGGAAAAAAACATTTCCTGCGTTAGCTAGGCCTAAAGGAGTTGAATAACGAAGGAATAAACGTGGTAATATTCTTCCAAACGCGACGTAGTATCACTTCTAGGCCTACATTACGTAACAGTACTGTTAAACTTGTAAGTCCACTCCACGCGGGTAGTGCTGCTGCGATTGAACTGGTAGCCTGAGGCACTGACATCGGCATGGGCTCTCTGCAGTCTGCGTGCGACCGGTGGGCCTAGAATTTACGACTGTTGAACATGCTATTCCCTCTATTCCATTCAGCCTTTTTGATTTATTCATGCTAAACATGCTGATACTACGCCAATCGACACCAGAATAGGATTTAATCGGAGCTCGATAACCTAATATGCGACTTCAAATATTCGAAGCGGTCAAACGAAAAAACGTCCGCCATTTTGTTTTCCGTGAGCGGGAGACATTGCATCTTGAGCGGGAGACATTATACAAATAGTGGATGGTAGGGAGTCCAATATGGATTTTTGTTGGATGAAGAAAAGTTATATCGGACGAGGCGAAGCCGAGTCTGATATAACTTTTCTTCATCCAACAAAAATCCATATTGGACGACCTGCCATCCACTCTTTGCTATATTATGTAAATTGCCTAGCAACTATAACAACAGGCCTATGCTCTGATTGGCTGAAACTAGGAGGGCTGTCCGATACGAGTATTAGGATCCGATACGATGATTGAGTGTCCGATACGATGTGACATCCTATGATCACATGATGCAATCTGCTGCACATGATTGGCCAAGAACATTTGATTGCATAA
>NMRB01003829.1:18154-35454 GCA_002633025.1 Notospermus geniculatus | reverse complement strand
GGCCGCCAGGTGGCGTAAACCGAAAATCGTCAAAGTGCTGTAACTCAGGAACGACGTGACCCAAAGTGCACCTACTCGGGAATGACTTTACCGAGATTGCTCATCCCTCTGTCATTAGACTGTTATGTCCAACCCGGTGAGCACATGGTCCATGGACCATTTCATTGTTTTTACTCCAGTATGAACACCATAGTGAATAAAAAGTCAAACTTCCTGTATGAATCCAATCTCCCAAATCTTCACTACCAAACCTGAAAAGATGCAACATTTCGTCCAAAGAATGTGGACTAGAGATCAAATCAAATTGGTGACATTTTTTTTGAAACACCTGCAGAGTCTCAGCTTACCCAATGCATTCCCTGTGGAGCACTTCCGCCCCGAATTCGGTGGGCGAACCGCTATTTCACAATCCAGCGTTTTGATGACATTTCGAAGGAATTTGGTATCTGAGTTTTTTCCTAATTAGTGCCAATTGGTCAGTTTTTTGGAATACCATGAGACAAAAGAATAAAAGAAAGGATTCACGACGGTTAATCATTCTAATTTAGTCAGGTTTGGCAATAATTGTCACTTTGCCCAGTATATGCACTGTTTTGGGGAACATACACAACTCTCACCCCCTTGTACGTGACTAAAATACACTTTTGTCAGGAGAAGAAGAAAAGGACGTCCAGTCATGTTGAATATAAAATGGCGGCGCCTTTATTAGACAATGGCATTTTGTTCTGTACCTAAATGACAGATGGCAGCACTTGCAGGCAGATTGCTTATAGGAATGGGAATCCTCAACACACTCCCACCCATTAGAGGATTCTAATCAATATTGAAATACAAGTGCCTTAATTTAACTTAAACTTAATTTAACACAATAAATGTAAACTCTATGAAATAAAATTAAAACAATGACAATTTCAACTTAAAACAATAAATTTGCAACTTTAACACTCAATTTAACCTCAATAATGACACTTAACTGACACACCTCAATCAAGACACTCGACTGACACATCTCAATCAAATGACACTTGACTATTAACACTCTGGAAGTCCCTGAATTTCACTATCTAATCATCACTATCAATAGACACAAACATCTACAAATCTAACCTTTTCTTAGGTTTAACTGCACGACCACAACGTGTTACAATCTGGCCACCAGGCCCTTTCTCCCTGATTTTGACAGAAGAATCAGTGTCAGGCTGAGCTTGCTCAGCTACATGTGGTACACTACGCTTCTTATCCTGACTATTGATTTCAAGATCATGAAGCCTCTGAACTGGTCTAACAAAAGTACCCTTGGTTGACACTCTGGAAGTCCCTGAATTTCACTATCTAATCATCACTATCAATACAAACAAACATCTACAAATCGAACCTTTTCTTAGGTTTAACTGCACGACCACAACGTGTTACAATCTGACCACCAGGCCCTTTGTCCCTGATTTTGACAGAAGAATCAGTGTCAGGCTGAGCTTGCTCAACTACATGTGGTACACTACGCTTCCTATCCTGACTATTGATTTTAAGATCATGAAGCCTCTGAACTGGTCTAACAAAAGTACCCCTGGAGGTTTTAACCTCAACACTGCGAGTAAGACCGTCTCGTCCTGGAAATTCTTTCACAATCAACCCTACTGGCCACTGCATACGAGGCAAGTTGTCCTCTCTAAAGGGCACCGCAAACTAGCGATTTTTTCGGGCGATTTTGTAGGCGACCGGCCTTGCGACCACAGAAGCGACTGAACATTTTTCAGTTTTTTTAGTTTTTGTTGACTTGTTTGCGACAAATGCTTCTTTGGAAGATCAGTAATGTCGTGGATGACATCACTGATCGACCGCAAAGGTAATTACGGCAGGCGACGTAGTAGTCGCATCGGTAGTCGCCCCCATTTTAGTCGCCAGTGTGCGGAGCCCTTTATGAGAACAAGAGATCCAACCTCCACATTACCTCTCTGCTTGAATCTGCTGATGGAAGGCGGTAGATTCCTGAGATAATCCTTATTCCAGATCTCCCAGAAAATCTCCAAGCGCCTTTGTCTCACCAGTTCCAGAGCTGTTATATAATTATTCACTTGTATTTCAATATTGATTAGAATCCTCTAATGGGTGGGAGTGTGTTGAGGATTCCTATTCCTACTACACCAAGCACACTGCCTGCAAGTGCTGCCATCTGTCATTTAGGTACAGAACAAAATGCTATTGTCCAATAAAGGCGCCGCCATTTTATATTCAACATGACTGGACGTCCTTTTCTTCTTCTCCGGATAAAAGTTTACTTTAGTCACGTACAAAGGGGTGAAGAGTCGTATATGTTCCCCAAAACAACCTACGGTTAGTACGGAATTACCTACATGTACATGTACAGAGCAAAAATTGGCTGACTGTATTTTGGCACAGATCATAACATTTTGAAGGATATTTGTGGGATTTTTATCCAACCATATCTTATAGGATTCCGTAATCGCATTTTACCCTAATTTTTTACCACAGGTATCAATGAAAAATATTTCCAAAACAACATCTACTGATATTGTAACAAATTTCATTGAATTATAATAGATAGTTGTTTTGAGAAATCAGAATTCCAAGTTCGATGCATTAAATCACCACCCGATATACTCCACTTTTCTGGTAATAAGTCTGGTAATAAGAGCCCCCCCCCCCTCCAGAATGCCTTAATACGGGACTACTGTACTGTACTGTACTGTACTTCACGTCGTTCACAATTGTCTTGCCGACCGTTGCCGCTAGTTCCAAACAGTTGCTCATGTTCTACTCGTTCGCACCGGTTGCTGCTTGTAGGCCTAGGTTGTCTTCAGTGGCTTCCGCTGTACGCGTGCTGGCAATGAATTTCACCGTTTCTGGAGCATACCTGGTCACGTGAAGGAATCACATGATCCACAAAATGGCAGCGCTCACTACGCTAACCACGAGAATTAACCAGGGAATGTTCAGTTTCTTGATTTGATGAAAGGCGCTGATAAAATTACACTTGTTTTGTTTGTTTCAAACAACGCATACCTAACTTATCGAGGGCGCAGCCATTTTAAATGTTTATCACATGACTCTCAGAGTGGTCCGACCGGAAGACATCGACAATTTCCGTGTGGCACTCAGTGTCATTGCCTGTCCGATGTGTGCCATCTTCGATAATCGAAGGGCGATCGGCTCACCACTGCGTTACATCGCACATCACCCTTCGAGAAATAGACTGGTCCGCGGTGTATCCGCTGCCTCTCGAAGAGGAGGCCAGTCAGAACCGGTGTTGTAAAATTTCCTCGTGGTACAAATAGTGGTAGCAGAAGACCCGACATGAAGTGCAATATTATTGGTCGACTGGTAAAGTTCGTATCGTGCCAAGATACGCTGCGGACCGGTCTATTAAGGTCTGTTCACACCAAAACCGCGCCGGCGAAAAACGACGCGCGTTCACCGCCGGGAAAATAAGTTCAATGGATTTTCAATAAAAGGGTCACATCAAAGACGCACGGCAAAAAATGACGCGTTCTCGCCGCCGCGCGTTTTTGGTGTGACCCTTTTATTGAAAATCCATTGAACGTATTTTCCCGGCGGTGAACGTGCGTCGTTTTTCGCCGTCGCGGCCCACGGCGCGGTGTTGGTGTGTAAGGCTAAGAATCCATTCACGCGATTTTCTTGCCGCACACGCTCGAAAGCATTGTTTGTTTCCGCTGCGTTGGTTCTGGACAAAGGATGCGACATCGCGCGGCACGAAAATCGCGTGAATGGATTCTTAGCCTTAGGACTTTAAAAGGGTCACACCAAAGATGCGCGGCAAAAAATGACGCGCGCTCGCTTGCCGCGCGTCTTTGATGCGAACCTTTTATTGAAAATCTATTGAACGAACGTGCGTCGTTTAATTCGCCGTCGCGGCCGGCGGCACGGTTTTGGTGTGAACAGACCTTTACTCGAAGGGTGACGTGCGATGTAACTGGGTTGTGCCACTCATTGCCACAATAGTGAGCTTTCGCACCCTCACGTTTAGGTGATCGGCTACATTTAGTTATACGTAACCGTAACCGGTGAAACGGTTTGGTTTCAGCGGTTTCGCAGAGAAACACGGCTATTGCCTAAGCCTAAGAACTATCCGTGAAGACCTATAGGTGTTTACAGATATTTCTTAGGCAAGGTGATGTAATGTTTTGACTGTGCTCGAGTCATACGAGTTCACCGAGGCCCTACTGCGCTTGTATTGTGTGAGACGTGTTTGCGAGTGATCATTAACCGGGGTACCTTACAAACCGCACTCGCCTCACGCGTACCGTGCTTGTTACCCGTGAACTGCGGCCAGCTAGTGTATAGGCCTTCATTTAGTGTATGTGCACACGTAACAACTGCTCACAAAATGATGACGTAAAAGGAAATGTTCAGCAAACCGTTCAATTGCGAAAGACCATAAAGGAATCAAACCATAAAGGTTCAACTCGGATTTTCGCTCAATTCAGGATTTCTGCATGTATTGTTTGATAACATCGAAAATACANTTTATGAGAGCAATCTTGAAATCAGTTGTTTTCAGCCCCTTGGAACTAGTGGGAAGGGATAAAATGTTGGATTTTTGGCCCTTTTGGACCCCTCAAGGGTTGCATTGTACTTTTTTGCGAATAAAACCCATACCGTGTTGTTGTACTCACTGAGACCTTTAATTCGATACCCATGTTGATATAATCTGAAGACATCAAATTTTTGACCCCTCCCTTTGGCAATTAAAAAGGTCGACCATCTTGAAAACTGGTAAGTATTGTTTGTGGTAACAAGTTGAAAAGCATTCAGCATATCAATCTTCTTATAATGCAGGAGGAAGTTTTTAGTTACCAGGACTCCATCACGAAACTGAAGAAATAATATCCCTCTTTCCTGGTCTTGTCTCTTGGCCTATCATACATAAATATTGCTGTGTAGAACTGTTGAATCACATGAAATGTTCCTCTTCTTTGTTCCTTTCTGGATAGCAGGCAGGGTTATCTGTCATTCATCTCAGGTCATCCAATTTCAGTCTGTGATAATTGTACTTCTGGAAGCATACTGATACAACTGTATTTTTATATACCGGTCGGCCTAATAAATTTGATTACTTCAAGAAATGATTTGTTGTTTATGTACTGCAAAATGCCTATGCAAAACCAATAAATCAGCACCTGTACCCCATATGCGACTTGGATTGAATTCAGATGGCTCCAAACTATTACTTTGGAAAATGATGACTGTTCATGATGGAGGTGCTCTCCAGAATCCCTCCCATGGTTTTGTTGTTGGCTTGGAGCACTGTGTAAAAGATCCCCAACTTGCCTCCTAATATTCAAGAACATTGGTCAGGGATATTGTCAGGCTAGCTAGGACCTAGGCCTTCATATGTACTGTAGTGAAGGCATGCTGTTTTGGCCCAACTTTGTCTTAAGGCCTACTCTGGAAGATGGCGGTGCCACCTTTACTGTGGATGACGGGGCATGTTTGGCCACTTCAATCGCTTCTAAAACGAAACTCTATCCAAGAATTTGAACTGGAAGTAATGGCCAGGGTTCATCAGATCCGAATAGAAGTGTTGAATTGAAGAACAGGTTCATTTATGATGACGAATTTTGAACATTCCTAGGTGCTGGACTCTCATTTCCTGAAGTGGCTGCCATTTTGCCTCTGGATGTGGGCAAACCCGACTCTGAATGTGGGATTGCCCCTCTGCACGATGTGTGGGTGATTCCCCAGGGTGAAAATGTCATCGTTCTGGTGAACACGAAAGGTATCCCAGGTTAGGACATAAAACTCCACCTCCTCCATAAAGGGAAGCAGAACCAGGTCAAGGTATTCGTGCATCGTCTCAAGACGCATCCAACCCGTTGGAGAATGGCGCACCTGAAAAAGTCGAGACCAATCCCTAATTAGGCCTATAACGTACTTAAGGTACAATTCTATGACCAAGACGTCTTTTTTAATGTTCGCTCGAAAATGACAAACATTCTCAGATTTCGCGTCATTGTAATAATGGCTGCGGACGGAAATCGTCTTGGTGTTTCGTTTTTATCTGGAAACTCATCGTCTATTTTCATTGAAGAACATCTCGGACAATAGGGAGGTTTCGAAATCAAACGATAAACGTCAACGTTAACGACAACTTTATTTTTGCACTGAAAATGGAATGCAAAATCTGGTTAATGTGTAGTATGAAAAATAACGTTGTCGTAAAGTTTTGGTTTATCGTTTGATTTCGAAACCTCCCCATTGTGTTGTTTTTACGTACCTTCACTTGATCTTGATCCATGGCTTCAATGGCCTCCAATGCATAATTCGGTGGTTGCCGGAAGGTGATGTGCGCCGGCATTTTCTGTCCCTCGCTACTGACACCAAGAGTAACTGTACAACCCAACTTTCCATTACCCCTGGATGACCTGATGTCGACCTTCTTCTGTCCAGTCTGTGTGTAGGTGTATGATGGCATGTGGTCAAACAGCACAAACGTCTGGTCAACATTCACAAGTCGTTCCGGATGAAGGTCCAGGACAACACGTCTGACGTTCTGTTGAAAATTCGCTACCCTCTGTGCTGCATCATCTGGAATCGTTTTCGAATCGTTTGTCTTGCGTCTGCTTGACAGATTAAACCTACAAAAAGAAACCCAGATTGTTAAAGAAGTCCTGAGAAATATCATCAGTTGGCAATCGGAATGAGGAGAGGAGCGTCTGAACAAGTTTCCTTTCTATCATATGAGGACTTCGAAAGTAATGTTCGATTGACTTGGTGATTTGCGGGTATTCGAAAACCCTGGATACTGGAGACTGGAGAGTGGACAATGGAGAGCGTCATTGTTCTCCGCCACCTGGATTCACATACAGCACTGGCGACGAGCCTACGTTAACAACAGTGTTTTCGAATAGCCTCAATCAGGACGCAATGTTCCCTCTCAATTTTGACATCTAATCTAATCCCCCTATGGCACAATATTAGAAGCCCTATGCCTGTTTCTGATGAATCCCACATTAATCACTTCTTCATGGCTCGTCCAACTTCTGGTCTGCCTAGCCCTGTCTGCAAAATGTGCCAGAAAGCCAAGGTTTTCCCATTGAAGCCCAATTAAAATCTCCACAAGGTGGCCTAAATTTTCCTCATTCCCTTAATTGGGAACGGTATTGTACGAAGTGCATTTTAGTCTATGCAATGCTGTTTCCATACAGTTTGATGTGAAAAAGTCTGGGCCACACTGTAGGCACTCTATTTCAATTTCAATTTATTTTTTCCAACAAGTAGAACATGTAGAACATGCACCATTAGTGCGGAGAATTTTTTTACAAACAATCAGAACCAGGGCCAAAAAAGACTATGATCAGCACAGCACTGCCTTCTGTATTCTGGAGTTATACATGTTACTGAAATATCCTTGATGCGATGTTGATCCAGGTGGCGGAGAACAATGACGCTCTCATTGTCCACTCTCCAGTCTCCAGTATCCAGGGTTTTCGAATACCCGTGATTTGCTGTGTTGTACCCACCATTTACAGAAATTAATCTTCCAACGATTGCTTGCTTCAAACTCCAGCAGGTAAGGACGATTAGCCTCAATCTGACCACGACGTTCAGGGGTAAGGTCATTTAACCACTGCTGATGGTGCTCACGCGCGGCAGTTACAATGTCTTCAGAAGTGATCGGAAGTCGTCTTCCTCTCCTTTCCTGGATCCAGTCGAAGAGTGCGTTCTCCATCTCAGGAAACATCCCTAATGAATGGGAAGAAACAAGGCATTGTAATAACAATGAGTTCAACGAGTTCTGTCTGGGATTGTGAGCATGGGCAAAGAGGTCCTCAATGAATCTTTTCTTGGTGAGATTTTGCTGTAGACGTTTTAGGCCTACTGCCATCGTTTTGAAAAAGAGGTGGTTTCATTCGTTCTGAATGAAAATGGTGAGCTTTGCAATTGTGTAATAAAGAATCGCCAAACCGGTGACACTCACCAATGCCACGTGCTTGCACCTTCTTGGATGATTCTACATTGTCCATGATGCGTTCTTCATCTCGGATCCAATCTCTAAAGGTAGATTCGGGAAGGCGGCGTCTTCGGGCAAATTCTCTAACCGAAAAGTTGTCGTTTTCTTCAATGAGCTGCTGATAACCCCCCAGAAGTTTTACCTTCTCTGTTAAGGAATATCGCCGCCTACGGATAGGAACACCGTCCTGGTCGTTCATTTCGAACGAAAAGAATGATTTCAACGCCTGGACGTATTTTATAGGGGAAGTCCTTATTAATTCTTACGAAATCATCATCACGAGATTTTCATCTTTTGAAATAAATGTATACATGCACCTGAAAACCTCCTGAATCTTTCCAGGTAGGCCCTACAGTTTGTATGCAAACGGTACCATTGTGGTAACGTCTTCACACACTGCTGTGAATCTCACACTCTGCGTCGTTTTTCTTGTATGGGACGTTGTGACTGAAGTTGCCGGGACGTTTTGGCATTGGGACGTTATGACTGGCTACCGTTTTACGTTGCATTGTATCAAGACCTGTTGATTGTTGACAACGCAAAAAAACATTGCAGTGTTTGAAGGCCTTTATAATCGACATAGGGCCTTTAAGAGCCAATGCTCGCGGACCGTCAGGGGCATGAAACTCATCGCAGGTGAATGTGACACACATTGATGAAATTGATCATAGTCAGCGCATGAACCAACCTTTACACAGAAGTTGACTGCATTCCCAGGGCTGCATCCCTGGGCAAGTTCACGCGGGTACAACTGATCAAATCAATATTCATGAATGAAGAACTTGGGCATGGCAGGCGTGGAAAATAGGCCCTTGTCCGCCTCGGTATGATAATTACAGGTTTGTAGACTGCGCGGTATTGGGGGAACAATCCAGTATTTCCAAAACAACGTGAACTGATATTGTAACAAATTTCATTGAATTATAATAGATAGTTGTTTTGAGAAATCAGAATTCCAAGTTCGATGCATTAAATCACCACCCGATATATTCCACTTTTCTGGTAATAAGAGCCCCCCCCCCCCCCTCCCCCCCCCCCCCCCAGAATGCCTTAATACGGGACTACTGTACTGTACTGCACTGTACTGTACTTCACGTCGTTCACAATTAGGTGAAATGGACAATCGTACTGAGTGTCTAAAGCCTAGCGTACATCGGACTCACGACTGGAAGCAACTACCGGCAACGGCGTTTCCGGCAACAGTTGGCGACTCATAGGAACCAGCAGCAACTGATCAGATACTCAAACAAGCCGATGTACGCGCAATGCTACATGTCTTGCCGACCGTTGCCGCTAGTTCCAAACAGTTGCTCATGTTCTACTCGTTCGCACCGGTTGCTGCTTGTGGGCCTAAGTTGTCTTCAGTGTCTTCCGCTGTACGCATGCTGGCAATGAATTTAACCGTTTCTGGAGCATACCTGGTCACGTGAAGGAATCACATGATCCACAAAATGGCAGCGCTCACTACGCAAACCACGAGAATGAACCAGGGAATGTTCAGTTTCTTGATTTGATGAAAGGCGTTGATAAAATTACACTTGTTTTGTTTGTTTCAAACAACGCATACCTAACTTATCGAGGGCGCAGCCATTTTAAATGTTTATCATATGACTCTCAGAGTGGTCCGACCGGAAGACATCGACATTTTCCGTGTGGCACTCAGTGCCATTGCCTGTCCGATGTGTGCCACCTTCGATAATCGAAGGGCGATCGGCTCACCACTGCGTTACATCGCACATCACCCTTCGAAAAATAGACTGGTCCGCAGTGTATCCGCTGTTCACACCAAAACCGCGCCGGCGAAAAACGACGCGCGTTCACCGCCGGGAAAGTAAGTTCAATGGATTTTCAATAAAAGAGTCACACCAAAGACGCACGGCAAAAAATGACGCGTGCTCGCCGCCGCGCGTTTTTGGTGTGACCCTTTTATTGAAAATCCATTGAACTTATTTTCCCGGCGGTGAACGTGCGTCGTTTTTCGCCGTCGCCGATACAGCATGGCGCGGTGTTGGTGTGTAAGGACCTTAAAAGGGTCACACCAAAGATGGGCGGCAAAAAATGACGCGCGCTCGCGTGCCGCGCGTCTTTGATGTGATCCTTTTATTGAAAATCTATTGAACCAACGCGCGTCGTTTAATTCGCCGTCGCGGCCGGCGGCACAGTTTTGGTGTGAACAGACCTATACTCGCTTTCGGAACGACCTCAGGCGAACTGCTATCTGTCACTGGGCGGCGCATTTCACCTCGGACACAAGTCCAAGGCAGCCATATTGTTTATCAACAAGCCCACGTGACCGCCGTGGGACTACTTTCGCCGAATTTTGGCCCGTTATGATGTTCAACCGTACTTGCTCGATAAGTTGAGGCATATTATATATAAACTTATTGGTATCTCATCCAATCTGCCAATTATTGATCAATAACGCAACGCTTTTATGCGGTTCAGTTGCTTCCTGTCGCAAGGCCGATGTACGCTGGGCTTTAGCATTATAACAGACAGATCAACCCCTGAACTATGTAACATTTCAGAAGAAGAACACCGGTGAATATGTCCAAGAAGGGACGCTGACGTTTTTCTCAAGTCGCAAGCTCTACATTAGCTTTTCAACAGAAACAACGTACCTGATTTATAATGTACCTGAAAAGAACCATAGAAACGAACTAACTGAACTAACGTTTCACTTATGCTCTTACTACCCTCACACGTAGCCCACGTTTAGAGTCAAGTACCTAACTAACCTTATCATTACTAACAACGGACGATTGTGTTTGGCTTTCGGTATGAATTTTCTTTACAATGAACACGGCAAAAGACGAGACTCACTAGTAGTAATACATTTGATAGAGAAAGTGAAGACACGAATCTTGTTAACCGTGACTCTTTCTCCCTCTACAAGGTATCGTTTTCGTGCTATACATTCACATACATATAATATATTGGGTCAAGTCGATGAAAGCCTAACTTTACTGACGTCGTTGTACTGCTTTCCTACCTTTAAATATTACTTGTTGTTAATTACATGTAGGTTACGATTGAGTCGGGAAAATGGGACATCATCGTCGGTTTGGGAAAAGGGGAAAATAACGAAGCTCTATCAAGTAAAACAACAGATTAGGTACTTGTATGGATTACTCTGTAAAAGAATGGACCTCGTACTGCTGCACATACGTCTCCACAAATATAAAAATCAAGGCTACGTTAGGTGGAGGAATGAAAGCTACAAAATCCTTCACAGAATTCGTCCGTTCGGGGACACGCCATATTGGAGAATTGTCCTCAGCCCATTATTCTATGAGGTTACTAACAATAGATTCGTTCTTCTTGCTAAAGACATTAACAGGAAGTACTTCTTTGTCAGTTTTTGTCTCCCTCGTCGGGAAGGGGAGAACATCTATGTAACCAAGCTACACAAATTGAACAAGTCTCCAAAAAGAATGACAGTTGGTCAAAACGGGTTTATTTTTACATTTTCAGAGTCTTCTGATGAGGACAATAAACAAATATTACGTTCCTATAGACTTGTTAGAGAACAACCTTGGGCATGATTTAGCGAGGTGCCACGGTCAAGGACCCCCCCCCCCCCCTGGTGCCACGGTCAAGGACCCCCCCCCCCCCGCTCTGGTCAGTTTTGTGTAAAACATTTTATACTCAAGTTATTTCAATGCATCTGCGGTTTAAAATCGGTCTGGCGTGAAATGGCCAGCCGTCTCCAGAGATTAGTTTAGCGACCTACGATCTCGGCCCGACCGTAACGAATCTCTGGGTACGAGATTGGTGCAGAGCTGGTGGAGATTGGTGGAGATGTCAGTGACGATTCAGGTTTAAGCTAGAAATCCACTGCTGATTTTCAACATGATTCTGCTTTGCAACCTGCTACACTGGTGGACAAAAATATTAGGACAGTGGCCAATTTGATGTTCGATGTAAGTTTTCTGCCTGTTAATGAATGTAATGAACTCAACTTGTGTTCATATACTGTGGGGAGGGTCCTTCTTTCCTCTTGCTACAATTTCAGTGAATTACATAATCAGTGGCAATTATGCAATGAGGTTAATGACAAAGGCAATTCTCGCCCTTGTTCATCAAAGGCATTTACGAGCAAATACTCGTTTTCCTTCGTTTTTTCTTAATCATTTTTTTCTTAAGAATAAAGCTTTTAAATAGGCTCCCTACTCATGGCTGATTGTGTTACATAACATGTCTGACCAGTTTCGTCATAATAAGACATGTGTAAATCACTTGAAATTAACAACAATCCACATTGTAAGTGCAGAAATGAAAGTTACATGATCAAAAATGTGTTCTAGACTTTATTCAAGCAAAAACATTTCATCATCTTCTGATTCTTAACAGGCAGAAACTTACACCAAACTTAGAATTGGCCACTGTCGTAATATTTTTGTCCACCAGTGTACCTGTGATTGAATACGACCGCAAGGAACTGATACCGGTGGCAGACCTGAAATTGATCACATCTTTGCCTATGCTGAAAAATCACGTCTAGCTAGTCCACTACGGCGATCAGTGCCCAGTTGCAACGCAGCCCAGTTGGAAAGCCCAGTTGGAAAGCAAGTCGCAAAGCAAAATCAGGTTGAAAACCACAGGTGGATTTCTAGGTAAGCCTCTCTCACACGTGCGACAGTTGGCCTGTGTTTAATTGCGGTAGACAATCGCAGGTGTACTGTCGCAAATTAACGCAAACTGTCGCAGACCTTGCGATGAATTTGCAGACAGTTGCGTATTATCGTGAAATTTTGGAAATGTTCAAAAAATTAAACCTTGTCGCATTACTTATCACAAAGCAACCGCAGATTTGTCGCAAAAATATCGCACAATGTCGCAAAATATCGTTTTTAACCCCAAATTATCGGTGTCGATTGAAGAGGCTGCAGACAGAAAACCCGGAAAATTCTGGCCAGGGTTTAAAATTAAAAAATTTCGTCGCAGCTATTAGTGAGGTTAAGATCCTGAACGCGAACGACAAACATGAACGGGAATGACGTCATTGTCGTTCCCGTGAAAAATTCGCGTTTATTTGGTTAAGAAGTGAATTACGGATGAACGTGAACGCGACCTATTGTTTAAGTAACTGGGCTTCCATTGACTTAGGCATGTACGAGCAAATACTCGTTTTCCTTCGTTTTTTCTTAATCATTTTTTTCTTAAGAATAAAGCTTTTAAATAGGCTCCCTACTCATGATGGTTGATTGTGTTACATAACATGTCTGACCAGTTTCATCATAGAAATACATGAAATCGATGCTACCTTTTTGCTTGAAGAAAATATGAATTGTTTTCAGTCGCCATTTGCAGTGCGCTTCCTTATGGCTTCCGCCCCCTTAAGCAAGGTTCATTGGCACACGGATCCGATCCGTTTCCAGTCCGTTTGCCCCTAGTTTTCCGGATACGACAACGCTGAAGTCCATTTGATAGATTTTTTGCGGACCTGAATCGGACCAATTCCGTGTGCCAATGAACCTTGCTTAAAGAAAGGTTCATTGGCGCACGGATCCGGTCCGTTTTGAGTCCGTTTGCCGCCATTTTTGCGGATACGACAACGCAAAGTCATTATGATCGATTTTCTACGGACCTGAGCCGGACAAAATCCGTGTGCCAATGAACCCTGCATTAGGCTGCTTTTCCACGAGACGTTTGCGGACGCGGTTTCTGTGGCGGGAGCGGGTGCGGGTGAAACAGCTAATGGGAAATACGTTGGAACGATTTTTCCACCCGCGCCCGCCTGCTATTCCGCGCCCGCAAACGTCTCGTGGAAAAGCAGCCTGAGGCTAAGAATCCATTCACGCGATTTTCGTGCCGCGCGATGTCGCATCCTTTGTCCAGGACCAAAGCGGCGGAAACAAACAATGCTTTCGAGCGTCTGCGGCAAGAAAATCGCGTGAATGGATTCTTAGCCAAAGACGTACATGAAGACGTGTGTAACTTCACTAAGTGCACAGAATTCCACCATGCATTTGACGAAGTTGCACGCGTCTAAGTCTTAAACACCCTTTTTGAATACCGCCCGTTGTTTTCAACTCCTACTTCCATGACCTACTGACCTACTTAAAGACCAGTTGAGCCAAGGTAGTCATGTTTGGTATCAAACTAAAGGTAATGAAATGTAATAAAAGACAGGTGGCGCTCATGGATGGGGCATTCTGTTCCATAACTGGAGAACTGCTTCATCAATCAAATTCACATGTCAGCTGAGCGCATCGCCCTTGGGCGACTTGTTGTCGGACATGTGCGCTTAGCTTTAGGCTGCTTTTCCACGAGACGTTTGCGGAGGCGGTTTCTGTGGCGGGAGCGGGTGCGGGTGG
Organism: Notospermus geniculatus; assembly: GCA_002633025.1. Classification (NCBI taxonomy): domain Eukaryota; kingdom Metazoa; phylum Nemertea; class Pilidiophora; order Heteronemertea; family Lineidae; genus Notospermus; species Notospermus geniculatus. The sequence goes on along the minus strand of NMRB01003829.1, from coordinate 21,144 downwards.
CTAAGAATCCATTCACGCGATTTTCGTGCCGCGCGATGTCGCATCCTTTGTCCAGGACCGACGCGGCGGAAACAAACAATGCTTTCGAGCGTCTGCGGCAAGAAAATCGCGTGAATGGATTCTTAGCCTTAAGGCGTACCGTTGTTTTCAACAGGTGGATTCCTCATGGTTTATAGGATTAACCACCAGATTAACCACCTGGTGCGCTGGGGAATAAAAGTGTTTTATCACCGTTTTGCGATGTGGCTTCCCACAGGGAGACATTATTAGTATGCACTACTCTGAAACACATAGAATGGGGTACCGGCAAAACAAAAGGAGGCGCTGGTCATCAACCTGAGTAAAACGCAAGTGCGCATGCTTTTGCGATTGTTGAACATCATCGACCGCCGTGCGTCATTCTGACGTTACAAAACCTGCACAACCCATGACGTCGATCACTGGCTTCTTGTTTATCCAAAATTGGTCAACTTTATCGATTAAATTCATCATGTTCGCGCATAGATCTTTGCGCAAAAGCAAAAAGGTATATTTTAGCAGGTCTGTACTTAATGATAGAAAAGTAAAATTAGAAATTGAATGCAATGTTTTAGTTATATTTGGCCTAAAAACAGGGTGTGCTATTCAGGATTAATTGGAAAATAACGTTAGCCTCACTTTCAATGACTCAGTACTACCCAGGTTGAAAGTCAGCGCAGCGTCGAGGATTAGGTTTCCCGGTACCCCATGGAGTGTGTTTCGTTTTTAAAAGAGAGTTTCTTTGTACTGCGTCTTATCTTCTTACTCTTGTCATCCAACATAGCACATCACCTCCATCCCTGGAAACGACTTCGTTGAACAATGGTTTAAATATTACTCAAGGAAGGAGTGGACGTTGATATTTCACCGGCATATCTGGAAAGTCATCAAAAATAGTTGATTTATCTCCCTTCATGGAAAGGTGAAGGTAGGCCTATACATGTAAACAAGAGAACCCAAAATGCACGACAGTCAGTGCATGCATGTCTACATGTATATCGTTTTCCTCCTACTTAGCGGGATTAAATATGTTGTAAACTTGAGATATCACAATCTGGGGTATGAAAGGTATGAACAAAGATTATTCAAGACTTCACACAAAACAAGGTCAGTGTTCGACTGCCCACTCCACTTACCCGGGACTCGTCTGTTTCTATTTTCATGGAAAAAACACATATGTTTTCCAAGTAAAACCATTCGAAGTTTTACCCGAGAAAGAGACGGTTTAAAAATGATAGAGATTTCAGAAAAAGAGGCAAAGATAATGATCTTGGAGGTAAGTAATCTAAAGTAGCATATTGGTGCAAGTTACTATTCGCAGTTGTCCGGCTTTGTGTTGCAGTCGTCTTTGTCCTTACAGACCTTGCAGCATTTCTTGTCATCGCAGTATTTTTCGTTCGACGTGCATCCGAATTTCATCGGGCCACAATTACACCCTTCTCCTCCTCGGGCGACCTAAAATGAAACATTTTCACAGGTCATTCTTAATCAGTTAATATAGAAGTAAAAATACAAAAATGCTCTTAAGGTTTGACAGACTGATTGCGGCTGAATATACCGATTGCGAAAGTGAAGAGAGTAGCTGACCAGTTAGAACGCGGTTTTTATTTCGCGGGTTGAACTTACCACACAGCTCGCCTTTGGATCTTCGCATCTCTTCGATTTTTTTTCAAAATCCTCTCCAGTAAAACACTTCCTTCCTGAAGTGATAAGGGGTGGGAGGATTAATAAGTGATGGGTTTATTTACCTTCATGCAGAATGTACAAAACTGGATAGGCCTATCCTTGAACAAATTTAACTCGTGACCAATAATATTGAGCAATACCTCATCTTGTCATGGCTTTTTATCCAATTTTCTGGATATGCTCAATAAAGGCCTACATGGGGGTTTATACATTGGAGCCCCTGAATTTCCCAAAAATTGGATGAAAAATTTGATCGTGTACAGCGGGCATTACGTAGATGTAAAAACTGCTTACCAACATTGCAGATAATTTTAGGGCGGATGTATACACATTTAACGTTGTTTTTCGAGTCCTGATCCGAAGTGTAGGAAGCCGTTGTTGGTCTTGGACAATCGACGCAAATGAAATTGGCATTGGCGCAATCGTCCTTCTTCAGAGTTAATGGGCATGTGCCGTAGAGAGTTACTTCCCGATTGGGCAGCAACTGGTTCTGTAAGATTAAACAAGTGGAAAATTCGACGGATCGACGTGAAGCAGAGAATTTCTGTGTCAGTAGACCCCCGGTTCCCCTATTCCCACCAGGGCCTGTCTTTGATGAGGTAGGCAAAGAAAGGGCTTTCTTAAATATTACCATGACGGGGGGGGGGATTAAAGACATGTGCTGATGCAGTGCCCATGTGAGAATATTTTGGACTACGTACAGACATGTCTTTCGCATTGGTCACTGTACACTGCTTGGTCTCATCGTTGATTCCTGTCTTCGTTGCCGCAGCGACGGTATCCTCGGTGGGGTCATTGCCTTCTATATTCCAAGTGGTGAACATAATCTTGCAATCAAAGTTCTTCGCACCAGTAGCTGTGACTTAAAACGAAAGCAAAAAGCGTCAGATAGTCAGATTGACAGAATTCAGGTTACTGTAGCTACTACGTGTATATGACATTATAATTAGTGAGACAGTCCTGGTCACAAGTTACGATATGACATTATTACTATAAGACTTTGACAGCCCTGGTCACAAGTCAGTTACGACATGCACATAAAGGTCATCTAGAGGGAGGTACATATCATGTTTGAGCACTCTGGGTCAAGCTGTTCCTGAGTTATAGCACTTAGATGATTTTCAGGTTACGCCAACTGGCGGCCATACTGGAAGTCCAATTGCGCCGAAACTCGGCATTTTCGAAGGCACTCCTCTAATTGTCCCCCGCAGTCGACAGACTGCAGGGGACTTACAAACGGGTCTCGTCCGTCGTCCACAACACCAACCTCGACATATGATTACCAC
>NMRB01003828.1:0-13453 GCA_002633025.1 Notospermus geniculatus | reverse complement strand
CTCAACTCTGAGGTCTGTTGATTGAACCTAAGCAAGAAAGAACATGGCACCTGTGGAAATTGCAAGAGCCGGGAACCAGCTTCTAGTGAGTAGTGTGGTGAAAATGTTATCAATTTAGTATCAACATGATCAACAAAATCCCCAGATCAAATTTAAAGACGTAGCAAATACTGTGATACATGATTATGTATAAACCCCGGGGTATAAACACAACACAAAACAAATAAATGCTCAATCACTGATACACAATGCATAAAAAATTGTTGAAGATATGAATATAAAGGTCAGAAAGAGTTATTCACTCCACATGTTAAAGCTCTGTATCAAAACAGCAGTGATATTTGCCAGACATCTTACTCATCTTACTGGCCTGGCCAGTCTAAAACAGATCTTTAAATTCTGAGAGCAGATCAATATGAAAATGAGAGGAAAACAAAAGAAATCGGCAACAAAAACCATGTGTTAAACACAACCTAAACAGATCACCATGTAGAGAACAGCACTCAATTACATCAAGCTTCACCATATGTCAATTTTCTGTGAATGGCAGCCCTTGTCTGCACTTCACTTGCTGTTTGATTTATATGACTGCAGATAGGACAACACAAGGGTAAAGATGAAACAAAAATCTTCTTCAACAGCCATGAATTTAACAGTTGCATGTTAGAGGCCATGCACTAATCATAATATCATACAAATGTGAAATAAAAGGTAACAACTGGTTTTCAATAACCAGAACAATGCATTATTTTGAAAACAGTTTAAATACAACTCAACCTCTCTATTGAGGATGCCCTTGGAACCGAAAAATGTTGACCCTAATTGAGAGGTGACCTGATTAAATAGATCAAAATGAACATAAATGTAAGACACTGGAGATCTTCTTTGGAGACTGGCTACTAACGTCTGATATTTTGGGAAAAATTATTAGAAAGGGAGCACATACACACATAGACAAGTACGAGATATGTTGGTTTCCATAAACATTAGTGCACACTTGGAGGGCGTATAATTCCTCCAAGGCACACATAACACGAGAATACATGGCTAATCATAGAATACTTTGAGACACTTGATATCTTAAGTCTGAATACCTGATAGGCCTATCTCCTTAAGGTTGGTATAAGCTGCAAGGCCTATTCTAGCTGGGGAAGCTCCACAACTACATACTTCTTCCCTTTCTGCAAGCTCTAGATCTGATATTGTTTGCAGACTTATCATCTAACAATTGAAGAATTAACTTCTGCCTACCAAGCGATAAAGCTGAAAAATGCCAAGCAATGTTTTGGCGACAAGAAAACTACATTGTACTCAGCTCTCTATTTCCTTGTTGATTTTCACATCCTCCGCAGGCACTTTTTGACAGCATTTGAATTTATCCCCGATCCAGAGCTGTATCGGCTGCAACAGGGTGATGACCGTCAGCACTAACAGGAGGATGTTGACCTGGAAAAGAGGAAGTCATGGTGTTACGATGGGGAGATTGTAAATACTAATCTGAAAACACCTTCACGAACTCATCATCAATTACTCGGAAGGTGTAGTGATATGAACCTTTGATGGTTCAAGATGGAACTCCCCAACTTTTCCTCATTTGATACTTAAAAGATACTTCGATACTTGTTAAGTTACTTACAGGGGTGGGATCTCTGGGTGGGCCACCTGACCAAATGAACAGTGGATACTGTAATGCTCCAACTGCTCCATTGAACGTCATTAAGATCCCAAACAGCTTGCCAAAATGTTCGGCAGGGAACCTATAAGATAAGGACCCAAGATAAAAAACTAATATTCATTCATACAATAACAAGAGCAATGTGGACAGGAGCAAGTCCCCCTGTCACGAATTTGCAGAAAAATGTTCACAGAGAAAACTGGTCAAGGCAGTGTAACCATGCTTAGTACTTACGCCATGACTATAAATGCACAGTTTAGACCGTAGAGGAATGCTCTACATATCGTCAACATGATGAACTGAACATAGAGTACTTCAACCATCGGAAACAAAACGAGCACAGACAGGACAAGGCAGAATGCTGTACATAACATCTGAGGTACGGCTGCTGGTCGGACGCTATCAAAGTAGGTCATGTTATCACCTGTAAGAGAAAAATCTTGGTATCAGACATGATAAGCTTGGTATGTGGTGACGACCGAGGGTTCCAACCTATGGTCTCCCCACATTAAGTCCCACACTCTACCTCTATGCCACCACAGATGAAATGGGTATAAAACTCACGTTTTAATCGCCTGTTTTCCATTTCCAGGATAAACCCTTCAAGAGGGCCGGCCAAGATACCACACATGAGAACAATGGAGAAGACATTGGTCAAGGAGCTGACTGAAATGACAAAACATATGAACTGCATTCCACTTGGCTCGGGGAAAAGATAAGTTCAAGGTTGATGTATTAGGGAGTTTGAGATCAGCAACTTATCACGGATCCTTATACGTATACGGATCGAAATGTACACAAAATTTGTCCTTGTTGTACAGAAATCTATCCGTATACGTATAAGGATCCGTGATAAGTCGCTGATGTCAAACTCCCTATTGTTACGTACACACAACTGATTCATGCATGTTCAGTGGAACCTCTGTATTAGGGACACCCTGAGGACTGACAAATGCTGTCCTTAATTGAGAGGTGTCCTAATTAGAGTTTAAACTGAATACAAATGAAGGACTTGGGACGTGAGTTTATCCCCTGAAGGAAGAGGTGTCCTCCTGGAAAGGTGTCCATGAAGGGAGCTGTTAGTGATGTTGGTTATGTCAGCTTACCCTTGTCAATGTTGTTTCCTGTAACGATCTCGAGCCAGACGTTTAATGATCCAATATAGAAGAAAAATCGGAGTTGAATCAAACCATGCCACAGCACATGAAGCAAGTAGAATCTTGTGAAGATGTAATGACGGAGTGGTTTCACGACTCTTCGCTCTTCCAACACGACCGGGCCTGAAAAAGAGACAACGTGAAAGTTCACCCTGAAATCGAAATGAGGCCATTATCTCCATGCAGGATAGCTTCTAATGCGACTACTTACCTGTCTCATTGACCAGTGGGTTCTCTAACCCACCATTCTTAACATTCTCCTGACTTCCACGTTTAGTAGCCACGATCTCTTCTTCCTTAACTCTTCCCTCCCTCAGCTGTTTGCGGGGTATGATCTTAAACTTTGGGATGAGGGCAAATGTACTTGTCAACACGATGACCGTTGCAAACACGGCCAAGAAGACGAAAGAGTGAAGTCGTTGTACACCCTTCTCATACAAGACCTGAAAGAAAGGTGACTTCAGTTTTCATGGCCGGCATTTGTTTCTGAGGGAAGGGTACGTCGTAAATAACATGAGATTCTCAGGATGGGGGCTATATGGAGCGGTAACGTCCATGGTTCACCAGTTTGATTCTCAGTCAAGTCAACACTTTGTACCCCAGGCAGTCTGCAGACTCATACCTTGAATATCAACAATGTAACAGACGACGTGTCGAAGGCCGAGTTGTAGATGGTTACGACCGTCAGCTGAAACCTGTCGAAGTAGTTACCAATCTGAAACGACACATGGCATGGTATTATTACAAACAACTGAGCACACATTTTCGTCAGAGCTGAAGCCATAGCATTACTGGATCTGGTCAGTCCGGAAGATGCCGTCTCAAGCTACTCATGTTCTTCACTTGGATGGGGTCTGTCTTTTACTTGCCCTGGCAAAGACACAAGGTATAAGGCACCACAGCTTACTTCCCATATGACAGACTTAGCCAGGGATGATTAATCTCATATGGCCTGGGATTCGAACCCGGGATCTGCCGCTTGTTAAGTGGACGTGATAACACTTGGCTATCGAGGCTCCTCAGAGTGGACTTTAGCAGCTCATCCCTTGTTCTACTCACCTGTATATTGGTCACCAAAAACATGATTCCACCGACCCCAAAACAGATGAGTCCAGGAAAGACAAGCACAGGAATATCTGAAACCAACAAGCAGATACAATGGACTGGTCTCACTACACTTAGGCCTGTTGAATCATTTGTTTGCTTCAAGGGCAACAGGCCCAGAGAAGAGGTTAAAATTAAATACTGTATTGTCCCAGAGAAAATCTGTGCTATAGAAGTGAGTTGTCCTCTAACATGAAGAACGGGTCTAATGGAGGTTCACACCCATTACCGGTACTCCGAGATGACAGGCACAGTCAAGGCCACCACAGGTTCAAGTAATCCTTGGAAAGTTTGTTAGGTCAGAAGCACAATTGTATGTTGTTATATGACACAAATTACTCTCACTCTGCATTATTTTCAGCTTTGGCATATTGTACTTTGGCGAGTAAGCACCAAGAAGCAATGAACACAACTGTACATGTTCAAAAGTGGTGGAATGTGCCTGGTAAGGTGGCAGAAGCAAATGGAATCAGGGTCACAGCTGTCGATAAAAGTTGGCATGATATCGGGAGGGTAAAGGCATGAACGAACACGAAAAAACGTAAACCTTCCCTTCCAGTTACACTCATCCATTTCTCATATTCTTATTCACCTGAAAATGTGTTGTTTGGGGAAATGATTACATGACTTCGGACGATGATCATATTGAAACTTATAAACATTGATCAAGAGAAAACTTCACGTCACGCCACCTTTCTTCTCCAGATCTCATTTCTGTCCTGCCTTTTGAAATTTCTGACTGAAACACAATCGAAACACAATGAAAGGACAGACACAGACCAGCGGATAATGCAGTTGCCTCTGAGTGTGATTGATGCTAGTTTTACTGTAGCTTGACAGCTGACCTTGTCTCAGAAGAGTTCAACTTGCACTCCATGTGCCGTCAATTAAAAAGTAAAGTGTTGTTTGTTTTATTGACATTCCTGGATCCATACCTACATGACAATGCATGTGTGTTGATATTGGTACTATAAACATTCTCATCTCGGGACCCATGCCAGACCCAGTGTTAGTATATCAGATGTCACTGTGACCTTAAATGTACCATTATTCCAACTACTGGCCACCTGGAGCTGTCTGTCACTTGCTCAAGTTGAGCTCTGTCTCTGCATTATCCGCTCGTCTGGACAGATGACGTGGCTAGATCCTAACATATACACCCCTGGCCTACTTGGCCAACTGAAGGAAACATATAAAAGCCCAGGAATATAATCACTCACCGACTGAGGCAAAGCCCATCATCAAACACCCAAATACATAGAGAATCCTGAAAAATAACAACCAAGAAATGAAAGGCTCGGGCTACGTGTGATTCAAGATCAGATGGTAGAAACATGTTACTGAAAGGGTTATTCAAATTTGGCATGCACGCAGTCATCAAAATTTGATTTGGTTGAAACTAACAAAATTTCCCCATAAAACCCTTGGCAGAAAATACACCCTTTACCATGAATATAAATGAAGACGGTTATACAGCGAATAATTATCAGTATAACAACGCTATGTTTTTCTATAAAGTCTGACAGCTGCGACAGCTGGAAGCAGGTGCAGGGTTATAGATGGTACAGATGCTTTCTATTCCAAACAAGTGTTAAAGCGACAGCAAAGAACTGTGAAATACAAAACCATCTGTCTCTCGGAAGTAAAAGAGCAGAAGCCAATTAACTCAGTCAATAGAGTCTGTTCAGAGAATGGTTACCAACTGTTATGTCTACGGAATCTAGTTGCATATGTGGTACATATACCATGGGGATTTAAATCACATTTCTGTGCACATTATTACAACATTGTTGTGCCTTAGTCCCAGGACTGTGGTTTCTTGAGGGCTAGTTGAGTGAGAGTCCCTGGGATGATTCAGGTCTGAGCAACCCTAAGGTTGTACAGGGCATGACAAGGACGAGGCAGAACAGTTGTTAGGTAAACCGATGTTATCATAAGGTGCTATAAGCTTCAGCTCTGTTGGTGTCACATAATCACTGCAAGAGGTCAAAAGTACAAACTGTTTGTTTCGAAGTACTGAACAACGTCCATAATCTCATTTTGCCTCTTCAACAGTTTGCCATCACATATCTTTGACAACACCAAGAGGCGATGTGAGACACAGGCAAACTGAGAACTGATATAATTGTAGTAGCTACAGTACAACAACTAATTTTGAGCGCAAAATGTGTGCAATGCATGCACACCAACAGAGCATGCAGGATAGGAGGATTATAGGATGTGTACCACTAAATGGTGAAGTTCTAGCTAACCAAATCCACCTTTCCTGACTTACAACGCCAAAATCCGACATATTCGGATGCCATAGGAATCCAGTAACCACCCTACTAATAAAGTTGATCCCTGCAGCATGAAGTTGGCAACAGTGAAAGCAAAATTTAAACGATCGTCCTGCTCACTGCATGTCGGGTAGCGCTTATTCCCTGATTGCTCATTTGTGGTTGCATTGACATAAGTAACATTTTCAGTCAGTATTGTAATATTTGTTGTATTACCTGGAATGAAAAGAATGCAGAATACTCAGGAAAATATCTTACAATGCCAACAATCTTGATATTCTCAGGCCATACGTGTCGAACAGCCATCCAACTAGTAAAGTTGACCCCTCAAGGACTAAGTTGGCAATACTGAATGCCAGATTCAACACTTCATCTTGTTCAGGGCAGGTCGGGTAACGTCGCTGTCGAGGGAGATCTTCTGATGTTGAACTGAGATCTGTTACAATCTTAATAGTCAGAGTAACATTATCTAAAATAAAAATTATAAATGGAGAGAAAAAATAAGTGAAAATCTACTGAATTTCCAAAACAATGTGACAAACTGATTTTAAACTGTGTAATGCTGTATCATGTGATGTCGAACCTGATACATATACATACCACCAACTGCCGTCGTCGTGTTGCATAGATGGCTGAATATGCCATCTTCCTTCAGGACAAAGACTATGGCAGCCCAACCATAAACACAGCCAGCGAGGACGACACACTCTATCAGACCAAAGATAAAGGCGACTAGTCTTTTGATCTTCTCTTTCTGTGTTGCCATTCTAACAGGGTGTTTCCAATATTCAATCAATCTTTCAACTTCGTGGGGAAATTCTGAAAACAAACAGTAAGATGCAGTACCGGTAGGCTATATCATTATCATATCTTTTCGCTTTGTAGCCTAGGCCAGTAAGATACAGTAGTCGGGGGGGTTTCTAGTTTCTAACGGGATACTAAGCTGTTCCTTTTGGTTCAGGTAATAACTGATAGCCTGTCCAATGCACTGATGCCAGTCCAGCAAGGTACGCCGGGGTTCCCAGCAGCACGCCGCAAATCGAAAATAGACAGGTGCTGCCACCCAGCAATAGGTTTACGAACCATCCGATCGCCGATCTTCATAGTCCGATTTGAATGCAAAAGTTTCCGAATTCGGACTCGTTTAGGCCCCTACCGCTTCCGAATTTGGACTCGGAGTCCAAATAGACAAGTTGCGAAATTAGCGGCCGCCATGTTTAAATGGACTTTTTGACATTGCTTGGGTTTTTCAATGGGATTTTACACTGTCAGAGGCGTTCAAAAGAAGAAAGGTCATACAGTAAGCCACTAGAATCACATAAATATGTTTTAGCAAGCAAGCAGCTAATAAAATACATTCGAATTATAGGCCTATTTGAAAAAGTTCGAAAATTCGGCCAATTCCACCCAAAAAATGGCGGCCGCTATAGTATAGACAGGTTGCGAAAATAGCGGCCGCCATTTTTTGTGTGGAATTGGCCGAATTTTCGAACTTTTTCAAATATATTTCGAATATATTTTATTAGCTGCTTGCTTGCTAAAATATCTTTATGCAATTCTAGTGGCTTACTGTATGACCTTTCTTTCTTTGAACGCCTCTGACAGTGAAAAATCCCATTGAAAAACCCAAGCAATGTCAAAAAGTCCATAAAAACATGGCGGCCGCTAATTTCGCACATCTATTCGGACACTTTACGTTTCCGAAATCGGAAACGTTTCCGAATTCGGACTTTTCCCGGACTGAGCTGGTTACCGGCACAGGGACTTGAGGCATGCATGGCAGGGGTGGTGGGTGTTTCCGAGGTCCAAAAGCACCCACGGACAGTGTCCTGACCCCCGGGGTAAAATACCCCAGAAATATGTATATATATTATATATACATATTTCTGGGGTATTTTACCCCGGGGGTCAGGACACGTATATATATTATATATACATATTTCTGGGGTATTTTACCCCGGGGGTCAGGACACTGTCCGTGGGTGCTTTTGGACCTCGGAAACACCCACCACCCCTGCCCTGCCATGCATGCCTCAAGTCCCTGTGGTTACCGGTAGGTATAGAGCTATAGGGGCCTAATAGGCTCTGCTCTGTTGAATTTGGAATTTGAATTTGTAATATATCTCAATCCAATCTTATCTCTTGATCTCAGTTCGTTTGGTGTGTGTGTTGAGATCCTGTCATGTGGTGATGGTCATGCCTGTGTGAATGACATGAATGAATGAAATACCATGAATACACACACTGGCTGGCACTGCACATGTACTGCACTGATTTAGCGAAACAGATCTTTCTGGTTTTAATAGGTTCTCCATTGGCATTGTACGCATAATGCTTTTGTCATTAGGTAGATGGCTGTTGCAACTTATTATCAAAAGTGGGGGTAGATGAGAAACGTCCTCTCTAGACGGACAATTTCCCACCTTGCCATAAATCTACTGGCACTCAATGTGGTTGAGATACCAAAAACGTAGATATTGGTGACAAAAACCAGCTGGAAAGGAGAATATCAGCAGAAATCAAGCTAGCTAGACTGTCCTCCCTCTATCTAATCAGCCAGAGGAATTTTCTGATGACGTCATCATATCGTGCGGTGAATGGCTTCCTTGTCCACTCTTGACGCCATGTTCCCGGAACGCCGCGACGCGGCGAATCTGCGAAGCAATCTGACGTCAAAAGTGGAACGCTGCTGTGATATGGTTATTTAGTATACCGGGGCATTACTCGGGGGTGTGTTATTGGACCTCTGTAACACGCCCACCACCCCTGCAATGCATGCCTCAAGTCCCTGTGCACCGAATGGTCGCGTCGCGTCGAGTCGATTACCACCACAAGCCACGAAACGTGCCCTGCTAACGGAACACGACGGACGACGACGACGCCGACGACGGACGCAGACCCACGACAAGAGCTCACCCCAGGTGAGCTAAAAATCCTTGACCATCTGCAGGGATTGCGCTAGCATTAGCCACGGCCCAAAATGGGTCGAAATCTTTGAAAACGACCAGGAAAATGATGAAAATTCACATCAGTGGCTAAAGAAATTCAGAGTGATCCAATGCATTTCCATTACTGTGGCTAAAGACAATTTCAGCCTAGCGCAATCCTTGCCATCTATCTCCCACAGCACAGCATGACAGGGGGACAGGCGGCCCTTTGCGACTTTTTAGGTCTTAACTTGAAATCTCCTGGCTTGCTGGCCAACAGAATTACTTACTTAACTCAACTTTTGTTGATTATCGTCAATTTAAAAAGGAACTGCTGACAGGAAACACATCAGAAATGATCAAGAAATGCGGGAAAAGAAAACACAGCCTCGACGGCCGCCATCTTTACTGATATGGCGAAAATAGAGACCGAAGTGGAATCTGGGAGCTGTGTGGAATTGCGAATACGTGACAAAAACCTCCAAAATGTTCCTTAATTGCAAGAAAATCTAAATATTTGGATACTGAAAAGTATTCATATTATTTCATACCGCTTACAAATTATACAAAGAGCCCCACAATTAAATATCAGCATGAACAATGTTCAAAGCCCAATTTACTTTCGGCCTCGTACATGCTCTGTTCTCTATGCGCACTAGACAATGCTAGAACGCCAACAATCTGACAATAACAACAACCAACATGCATGACACACTGTGGACATGCATGATGATGACGACATGGATGGATGACACGACAATGACATGCACAAAGCTGCAAAGATGCCTGATGAGTAGGATGAGTTATGAATGCCACATGTTTTTACGTAGCGAAATTAGGCCTAGCCTAGCCTAGGACAGGTAGGCCTAGGCTTGGCATGGACATGATGGATGGCCTACCTAGCCTATAGTATAGGCCTAGGTCAAGGTAGGCCTAGCCTAGGCCTACATGGCCTAGGCCTAGGCTAGCCTAGGCTATAGGCAGGCCTAGCCTACCGGTAGGCCTAGGCCTAGGCTAGGCCTAGGCCTAGGCTAGGCCTAGGGCCTAGTTAGCATGGTTAGGCCTAGTAGGCCTAGGCCTATAGGCCCTAGATCTTTGCAGTTGATTGGGAACAACGTGAGGCCAACGCAGTCAAGGCGCAGCGTCACATCAAACAACATGTCAAAGTGTTGGTGAGGCCAGCGCCCATGCTTTCTCCTGTAGGCCTAGGCCTACATCGACGACGTCATTGACGTCCCAAGTGGGTTTTGCAAACGAGTATTCCGTTAAGCAGTTATAGATTCCCAAGTAATTGTGACCATCATGATCCCAAGGTTCTAAGCTTTCTGATGGTGTGTTAAATTAGTGGGAATGACCAGGGACCTGGCGACCGTAATGAGTTAAAAAGGGCATGCCTGGTCAAATTCTCGTAAACGTGGGTCCCAATCAAACGCATGGATCTAGTAGGCCTAGGCCTAGGCCTCAGGCCCTACCGCGCGGTAGGCCTAGCTAGGCCTACGACGTCAAGCCTAATTGGCTCTATGAATTAGGCCTGCACCCTAGGCCTAGCCTCTAGGCTAATTACATGAATGGGTCAATGTCGGGAGCAACTGCAGAATCCCCGGTACACTACACTCGTATAGGGGCCTACCTCCTGTAGAACTCACTCAGTAGAGACCAAACGCTTGATCAGGCCATCTCCTGATCAGGCAAGGTAGCCTGATGAAGCCATGTGGATAATTTCCTGTTGTTTTTTCTTGTATGTTTTTTTCTTCAAGATTTTCAGTCTAAAGCATGTGATCCACTATTTAAAAGCAACCAGTAACAAAAGTATTTTCATTCAAACTTGTGTTGGTGTTTTTTAACAGATTTTCCATCAGATGGCTTCATCAGGCAACGTAGGAGGTAGCTTGATGAGGCTACATCCTGGTATTCTCCAGCTTCTGCTAATGGAAAACACCTTTTGATTTGACACACTGATTACGTCATAATTCCACGGTAGATAAGAGAATTGCACGGTGAGATCAAAGTATGGTATTAAACAATTGGCGCACAGGAGGGAGGGTGACATGACGTTTTGCGTCACCCGAGGTGGTGATGGTTCCCGAGGCGAAGCCGAGGGAACCATCACCACCGAGGGTGACGCAAAACGTCATGTCACCCGACCGACCGGGCGCCAATTGCTTTAGCACACCTCTTCTCAATGTGAACAAGTCTTATTGGAGGCAATTACAGTCAGTTTAACCCTTTCGCTGCGTCGGCCATTATTACGTAATGCCACGCAGTGCTGCGCCTCAGTTCGTCCGTGGAGGCACCTCCCAACGGCGCCAAAACAATTCAAAAGTGTCGCCATCTATTGGCTCCTGATCAAACTAATTTTTCCCAAGTGCGTATACCATTTTTAAAGCTGCTACGGCCAGTGCGTGACAAGTATCAAAGCTGAGGGGCATGACGTGCACTGCACGTCACCCGCACGGGACTGCGCATGTGCCATGACGTGTATTGCACGTCAAACGCAGCGAAAGGGTTAAGGTGATAATAACAGAGATTTCGCTGATATTCGGACTCCGAATTGTGAAAATCTCCCGTCGGATCTATAGGCCTACATGACATGCATGACGTCGCGTCATTTCGCCAGCGACGTCATGTTAGCGACGTCAATGACGTCAGCGACGTAATGTTGCCCTCGTATCGTAATGTTACCCTGGTAATGTTACCCCCGAGGGTAACATTACGTGACGTCACGTCGATTTGCGTCGACTTGAACGTCACGGCACGGTGATTTTTTCCATGACTGACGTAACGTCGTATTCCAGTAACGTCGCCTCCAGCGGGAGACATGACGCTCTGCGACACTGATAGAGGTGTGCTAAAAACACATGCTTTTAGTCATATGACATTTTGTTTCGCTTGCGGCCACTTTGTTTCTTCTTTGTTTCTTTCTGATTCTTGAGATGGTTGCCTCATCAAGCTACCGATATTGCCTCATCAGGCATGTCAGGAGAGGTTGCCTGATGAAGCCATATATGGCCTGATCAGGCGTTTGGTCTCTACTGCACTGTACAAAAAATTTTAAAACTAGACTTGCTGAAATGCGATTTCCTGGCACCTGAGAGTCGAAATAATGACCTTCTTTATCAATAAAAGCATCCTCGTTTGGCGTTAAATGACCCCGGTATATGGTTACATACAAATTCCATTGCCTCTGTACACTAACTTCAAACACTGAACTTACATGCACGCAGTGAATAGTCAAAAATCTGATTACGCAAACTACGAAAATGACACGCGGTCACGGGGGAAAGAGTGACACTAAGTCTAAGAAAACGCCGGATAAGTCCAAGCCAAAGGATCATAGCGAAACTCCTCAAACGATTAATTCAGCGAAACGTGTTGAACCTGACTCGGGTTTTTCGCCTCCCTTGACGTCAGATAAAAGGCAAGCTTCGTTGCCGGAATTATTTGAGGCTGCAAGAGGTGGTGAAAGGCTTGACGATGTTGACCAGCCCAAGGACTCTGCTAGTTTAGAAACTGCAATTGCAAATGTCCTTCAGAATCCAACAGTGCATGGAAAACTAGCCGCGTCCGTCTCGTCAATCTTAAACAGAAAATTGGAGCAGACTCTTACCAAATATAATAAAACCGTTGAGGATCTTGAACGCGCTGTTGGTGATCTCAAAAGTGAAAATGATCGCCTACGCTTGATGTGCTCTAACCGTGATGAAAAAATTGAAGCAATGAAATTGGAAATCTCTGAGCTGAAGAATGATTTTCTTAAACTCCGGAATTCCAGCTTCCAACAAAATTCCGAAAGTCTGGACATCAAAATTGATGACTTGGAGCAATATGGACGCAGAAATTCGATCCGTGTTCATAATCTAGATTGTGTTACACATGACGGCGTGATGAAAGCAGTCATTGACTTAGGAAAGTCCATCGGAGTTGACGTCCAGAAATCGGACATCGTGAGATGTCACATGATTGGCAAACCGACAAATAACAAGTGCAGGCGCGGCGCACGCCCCCCCTAAAATCCGCACACCAATGTTTTTTCAGTAACTGAATTTTAGCTTTGGCATCGGACTTTCTCAACCTCAGATGTTGGGAAATCGCGTCTCAGCGATTCTAATTTTCAAAATTTTCCTGCGGGAGGACCACCAGACCCCCCGCCAAGTCGGTGCCAACGCCGCCAATGACCGAAGCGCGAGGCCAGTGGCCTCTATCTTCTGTACCTTATTCCCACACTCCTTCGCAGAGGTCAGTGCTCCACTACGTTACGCTATACTGACTCTGCCAACATACGGCCGAACTAATTCCAGATCCTCCGCGAGT
>NMRB01003827.1:11265-37901 GCA_002633025.1 Notospermus geniculatus | reverse complement strand
TCTACTGTATGAAGAATACCGCCATCTTGGATAGACATTCATCCGCGTTAGGAGCACTACTTAATACGTACTGCGCATGCGTAGCAGCAACATAATATCATACTTTTCTTGATCTTATGTACGCATAAATCTATAGTTTTAAGTAATTCATATATACAATGATGAATTTTCAAAAAATATGCGTATATCGTGTAATTCTAGACACCATCACCTGGGCACTATCCGGCGGACGAATGGGTTAGTAAATCGCCGGAACTGAGGACCCACTTCCGTTTCAAGATGGCGCGTATTGTTATACAGCCGAGTCGGACTCCCGACAAATCCCGAAGTACCCGAAGGAGGCCGAACGAGGCCGAGCCGAATGGCTGAAAAGATAGGTCAAAAACAATATAAAAATTTTTATTTTATTTTCAAATTTTAGAGTAGGCAATTTTTTAATGGAAAATGCATTACAAAAAAATTCAGGGGTCTTGGCATTTTTCAGGTCGGGAGGGGACGCTAAACAAGTATTTTTTATGTGGCGTTATTTAATTTTTTTCATTTTCACACAAAGTCATGTAACAGGCAGAGCAGATCATTAGGTCCCATAAAATTTAGTTGTTTATCATCCCTGCCCGCACTCAATTTTTGGGCCGCACCGATTTTTTTTATTCAAAAATTCCTTTTTAAGCCGTGCTGAAGGTTGAAAACATCGTTATCTGTTGACCAGGAGGACTGGCCACCCTGGAACTGCCAAGGAACAGTGAATGACGGACATTGAACTGTGAACTAAAACATTTTGTGCCTAAAATTGCTGATGGACTTCTCAGCATCTACTAAAATCTCCCCTAGAAACTGTCTTTTTGTTGCCAGTTCATGTGTTTTTGATTCACGTTAAAAATTTTTTAAAAAAACTCAAGACCCTCCCTCACCTACTTTTTGAGAATCAACGGATGATAAACAACTAATTAATTTTATGGGGCCTTATCAAGTCTGGGAGAATTGTTCAGATGGGTAGGCCTTGGTTGTGTTCTCTGTAGGTGTAGGTACCTGACAAGCTGTCAAGTGGTACCTCCTGTTACTGTTCTTGCTGATGCGCCTCGCATCAATTTCCCAGGTAGATGGATGGGGAAAGTGACTCTCTTCCTTCACTTTGAGTTGCGGAGGCAAGTTTTACTCCATAAACTCTCACATCTGTCACTCCTGGGACTTTACTCACGAAGCTGTCATAACTTTACGAGTGCTTTTTACTATTTTCCATTTGCGGGAAACATAGTTCACTTTCACTTTCATCCCGACAACCATATACAGGCAGCCTCCTCACAGGTGTTTTGATGTGCTGATTAGGCTACACTGATCAGTTGCCATGAGAATCTAACTCATGAGGCTAGCACTAGCTGACAAGCCATCGGACTTAGAATATTTTTCACAGTTCTGTTGATGAATTGAAATAAAGGATGCGAAAAAACCATGCCCAAACCGGGACTCCTGATTGCTAGCCATACGCCGTACCCACTAGGCTACTGGCCAGCTGCCAGCAAATGGAATTTTTGTTCATACATGTACAATTCGTACAATATTTTCCATATGGACCTAAACCCTCACTTCTAGTCCTAACCCTAACCCTCACCCTCACCCGACCCCCAGCTACCCCCTCGCGCCCGAAAAACTATGCGGGCGCAGGTCCTTGTTACAGTACAAATTTAGTTCCTACATCAGTCACATAGGCTATATGGTGGCGCTACTAGTCCGGCTGATGCGCTACCTCTAGTCGTGAGTGAATCTACATGTACATGTATGGACGTCACAAAATAAAGACATTGTTGTAGTCATATTCTCTAGTCGTTGTGATGATCTCTAGTCGTAGCTAAGAAAGACGTAAGGTGGCGCTGCAGTCGTCCACACTAAGAATGACGAAAACACCGGAAGTGTTACGAATGATACAGCGCCACCTTACGTCTTTCTGTAGCTACGACTCGAGATTATCACAACGACTAGAGAATATGACTAAAGTAATGTCTTTATTTTGTAACGTCAATATTTCCGGTTATAACCCCCCATATAAGCTTACACCTCTGATACTTGAAAGTAAATAACTGAAGTGCACCCTCAGAGGTGAGTGTCCTGGATGCCAAGCCTCTAGTCCGAGTCTTTCACCAGGATGTTTATGATGTACATTGTATTTTATTTATACAAGGTTTATGATCAAGAGCCCTGGGAAGGTATGTTCTACATGTACATGTACCATGTCTACCAGGACAGCTGCTGACCATTGAATTGATATCATTTAATTCATCATCAATAATGATGCAAGTTAAAGTCTCTGCATAGAGTTTGTCTACACCTGTGGATACCAAACTTTCTGGACAGTGTCACCATGCTGTGGGGGTGCTGGGGGAGGTGATGTCTTTGAGGAGTCCTAGCCAAGAGGTTATCACGTACGCTCAGCAAGCAGCAGGTCCGCGGGTTCGAATCCCGTGTCAAATGGGATTTCTTCATATCCCGGGCCATATGGGATTTCTTCACGTCCGTCCATGAGAGAGTAAGCCCTGGTGCCTGGTACATGTACCTTGTTTCTTTGCAAGGTCAAGTAAAAGACCCCATCCAAGTGAGGAACATGAGTAGCTTGAGATTGCCTCTTCCGCACTCACCAGGGCCAATAATGCTATGGCTTCAGCCCTGACGGAAAAATGTAATAGCGGTACAAATACAAATACGTGTCTTTGAAATCTGGACATCCTAATGATAGAAATAAGAACTAGAATGGATAGAATTCTATGTCAGTCAGTATGGAGTAGCTACAGTACAGGTCACAATTGACATCCCTAAATTCGCATAAGTTATGCGTAACTTACGCAACAACTCACGAGCTCTGTTATGCGTAACTTACGAGGTGAGTTAAGCGGTGAGTTACACGAATTTCGCTAGCTACGCAGTGATTTACGAGGCGAGTTAAGCGATTTTGGCGAGTTACGCAGTGAGTTACGCGAAACCAAAGCCGTGAGTTACTCGTAACTTACGCGTAACTTACGAGTAACTTACGCGAAGCCGTAGGGATGTCAATTGTGACCTGTACTGTAGGCTATGGATAAATTGCATCAACGCGATGGGCCATGAAAAATGTGCAGGCATGGCAGTGACAGAATTCAATCACTATACATGTAGCTACGGTTACACCTGTTGAAAATACCTGTTTTCCAGACTCGTGTCAAACCCGTTTGTGCGAAAAGCCCGGCGAGAGGTCACACCACTGCATTTTAGTTAAGTAGCCCGGCGACTGTTGCGCTGCATGCACTGACTCTTCGGTCATTTCTGTATTGGCCCACGTTAATGTTGGCGGCACGAAAATGACGTCACTTAATGGCTGCACCATCTGTAGTTGTGCTAAGAATTAACAAAACACGGGGATTTCGAAAAGCACGGCGAGCTGCCGTGTTGCGATTCCAAAAACCGGGCCATGTTTTTCAGACACAGGCATGACAGGTTTCTTAAAGCCCGGCAATTCATAGGTGTGACCGCAAAAAAAATGGGGATTTTATGTAGTGTAACCACTGCTATTTATATCCCACTGACGTAAGGTGAGGTAACTTTTATGTTAACCCTTTAGGCCTCAGTGGGTAAAAAATGTATGGTCAGATCCCCTCACAACGGCCTACACCGGCCTGCCAAATTCGGCTAGTTCACAACCCATTGTTAAGATGGCGCTTGCATCGGCCGGCGCAGGCCGGCTTGAGGATCTATCATCATTGAGATGTAAGCATATTGAAGTTCCGCAAAATATTTAAGGAGCCAGATCCAATTTTTGTGAAATTTCGCAGGGGTCTCTGAGGAGTTTCTAGGCGGCCTGTGGCGGCCGTTATGAGGCCTAAAGGGTTAAGGAAGCTTCTAGAGTACGACCCTAAATGTAGCGTACCTGGCTATTATTGCAGCCAAACTCAAAGGGCCTTGATGCTGAAGTGAAAATAACAGTTTGTTTGTCAAAAAATGTGTTGTTTACAGTTCTCGTGTCTTGAACAGTGTGGCATAGTATGCTTCCCTCACTTGAATACTGTGCAGAGGTATTTGGCCTCGTTTCAGGACGAAAAAAGGGGTATCCTTGTAAGCAAACCTTTTGTTTACAAACAAGTGGGTTTCTTCTTAACTTGACATGCTTGATTAGCCTTCAACTCATCAACCCCCACAGTCAGCAGACAGCGTCTTCTATCAAAGTTTTCTCACATCCTGTAGCATTGATTGAAGATCACTTGAAAAAATGTTTTTCCTGTGAACCATCTGAAGAATGTTTCTTCAAGTTTTTTTCGATTCATTTCCAAGGTTCTTAGAAAACTTCAACAGAAGATACCGTCTGCTCAAACCTGAATTGGAGTCTCAGCGTTGAGTTGTCCTGATAGGAGGTTTTCCAATAGGAGCTGTCAGTGAGTTGACCAATAGGTGTCACTACAGCCCAATTCAATGCATACAGCGGACCCATTCATTCTTGATCGAGCACCAATCACGTGGATTTTCCTGTGTGTTGGTCCGCTAGAACTCTGCTGCCATCTTGCGGCAGTATGCGCGACTGACTACTCCTATTAAAGAGGGCAAAATGGAGACCATTTATCCGGTACTCTTAAACGACCACTTTTTCTCGACAGCCAGCACCACAGTGCACCCAGGGACTATAACTACGTTGTCGGTGAATGGGCCCAATTTACCACTTACATTTTGTAATGGATTTTTGTAGTTCGTATTGCTGCCGCTACATGTATATGGCTCCCTCTACTAAGTCAGCAGTCAAAATACCTCTTAGAGATCGCATACCGTGGTCCTTTAAACTTCATGACTGCCCTTTACATGGAGGTGCCTTCTGGTGTAGGTGCCTGCTGGAGGAGGTTTTCACCGTACTTGTACGTCTCAAAGGATGTTTCCTCTTTATCATTGTCCGCGTTCCTGGGATCTTATGAGTTCATTGCCTAAATGACAAACTTCATGCTTTTCCTGTTTTTCAGATTCCTGGGTGGAGCTACATTATCAGAACAGTGGTTTGGGGTCTGGTGAAACAAGTGTCCATTCTGCCCACAATGGCAACATGGAGCGCCTCCTGATGGAGGCACAGCGGGAATCCTCATCAAAAGGCACGAGCCTGGCATCAAGTCGGGGAGCATCGAGTCGTGGCAGGTGGGTACGGCTAAAACAAACTCATGTGCCCCCAGGTTTGAGCAGACAGTATTTTGAGTCAAAGTTCAGGGTTCTGCCGCTGCTGGTCAGCGCCGGACGGCCCCGTCCAGGACGCAGAATGCCGACCAGCACTCGGCCTAAAAAGAGTATTTTCTGACCATCAGAACTAACGAAGTGTGCCACGAGAGATGCCCGCCAAGCACACTTCTGAATTTCCTTTCTGTTCCCATTCACCAAATGTGGTTCCCAGCGGGGCTTCCTGACACAGTTCTGACCAATGACAACGGCCGGCTGCCTAAAGCCCCATTTACACTACACGTTTTGACCGTGCCAGGAACGGACCAGGCACGGTTCGGCCCAAAAAAAAGGTAGTGTAAACAGGTCAACCGGGCCAGGCACGGTGCTAACTTCAACCGTGCCTGACCCCCCAACAGGAGGAGGGATATCCCGGTTCCAAGTATGGCACGGTTCCAAAACCACACAGTGTAAACACGCATCGGGGCCAGGCCNGCAGAACCCCCCCCCCCCCTTCCGACCGGCACTTGTTCAGTCCTGGGCAGAACCCTGAAAGTTATCTACAATTGATATGAATTGGAAAGAATTTGAAGAAATTCTTCAGATGGTTGATCTGAAGGACCTCACACTGTGGGAATTCCTGTCAAACGTAGTGAAAGTGTTGAAGCAGTTCTTTATTCTTGTGTTTTATGTATTTCAGCCCACGGAGTCCCCACAGTCCTAATAATGAACTCGCCGTACAAGAGATATCAAAGGAGATTGTGCCAAGTGACTGGATCTGGGACTGGTCTAGTCGACCTGACGCAAATCCACCAAGGTAATGTTCGGATCCTCAAGCCCTTTTTAACTCTCGGCCCGAGGGGTATTGTCGTTCCCTGTGCTGTCTGTCCTCCTTCTGTCCGTTGACAACATACCGCTCTAGCATGTTCAGATTAAATATAATTTTACTGATTTTTGGTGGAAAGGTGTATAGAGGCTATGCACGTGACGTCATCAGCAAGGTGATGCCATGTTGGATGGAACGTTGTGACATGCTGACGCAGTGCGTCTGACCACGTGCTCCGTCCATTTTCCATCCAACACGTGGCCGCGTACCCATTGATGACGTCATTTGATGACGTCAGTGCATAGGCTCTATATGTGGGTCCTTCGCGAACCAATGAGGAACCGGCGGAACTACTCCGTGACGTGGCGCTGACGAACAACTCAGTTAAAAGTATGACGTCGAAAGTCAAACCAACGTTATTTGCCATTTAATTCTAAAACTACACCCTACTTCTAAATACAACGGAAGTAGTCCACTGAATTTTGAATGTTACACGTCCATCATCAAGTATAGGACTGACTCAATGTATCTCAGTATTTTCAAAAGAAAATTCAAGCGGGAACATTTTGAATTTCATCGATAAAATTGACTATTTTAGCGTAAATAACAGACCGAAGAGCGACGTCATTGATTCTGAATGACGCATTTCACATAACGTCACGACGTCAACGACGTTTTCAACGTCGCAGCGCATGCGTTCTTGTGAAAAAACTGAGTTGTTGCCCAGCGCCTCCTTTTAGCACGCCGGTTCCCCATTGATTTTCGGCCGAATCGGACTTCCATTTGGCTACCAGGGGTCATTTTGAGAAAAATGAAAAATCACCATAACTTCCTTCGTTTTTGAGGTAGGTTGCTCAAATTTTTAATGGAAGTACCGGTACATGTGAAAAGCCTTCATCGCATATCAGACAGGATTTTTATTTGACCTACTTTTTAGCTCACTCGTGAGCTTTTATCGTCCTGCGGCGTCCGTCGTCCGTCGTTGTCCGTTAGCAGGGCACGTTTCGTAACCGCTGGAGCTATTGATCTGAAACTTGGTACATATATACCCCTAGGTCAGATGACCTATGACACCAAGTTTCGGTCCGATTCGATTCTTGGCTTGGCCTCCAGGTGGCCAAAACCAAAAACACAAAAAGTGCAATAACTCCTGAACTAATGACTGGATCGTCTCCAAATTTTTATCATAGGTGTATCTAATTAGGATACATAACATATATAACGGGTTTTTGATTTGACCTACTTTTCAAGGTCACAGAGGTCAAAGTTCGACAAAAGTGACGAACCTGCCACAGATCTTCATTATTTCACCGAGCATCTTCATATCTTGCATAAACATGTATTAGAGGGGTACCTTCAAAACTACCGAGTTTCGGCCCGATCGGACATCCAATATGGCCGCCAGGTGGCGTAACCTGAAAATCGACCAAGTGCTATAACTCAGGAATGGCTTGACCCCTAGTTCTCGAACTTGATATTTACCTTCCTCTAGGTGACCTTTACAAGTACGTCAAATTTCGGCCTGATTAAACTTCCAATATGGCCGCCAGGTGGCGTAACCTGAAAATCATCAAATGTGCTATAACTCAGGAATGACTTGACCCAGAGCGCTCAAATGTGCTATGTGGCTCCCTCTAGATGACCTTTATGTGCATGTGAAGTTTTGGCCCGATCGGACATCCAATATGGCCGCCAGGCGGGATAACCCAACAATCATTGAAGTCCTGCAACTTGGGAATGACTTGACCCAGATTGCTCATAACTGACATGTACCTCTCTCTGTCATTACACTGTATGTCCAAACGAGTGAGCACATGGTCCATGGACCATTTCATTATCTGTTTTGTAGGTCAGATAGCGTACACTGTGTTGAAATGGGGCTGGGGCTTCACGGCATGCGGTTGGATCATCATGGGGCTGTTATAAATATGTGAACTGAACCTTGCAGGCCTCTCAATTACATAATTTGGGATACATCAGTTTTTTGCCAAAATTGGGCACTTTTTACCATAAACGTCTACCAATATATCATGCTCGCGCGTAGCACAGATGTTCTGACAGCGATATTATAACTCTACGTAGAGCGAGACTAGTTTGCACAGAGAACTAGTCTGACCAACACGTAAGTCTTTATTCGAGGGGTAATATTTCTAATTTAGGACATGAATAAAGTGCAAAATAACCTGGAAATAACACTAACTATACGCAGAACAGAATTCTTTGAGTAGAAGTAAGCTTTATTCAATAGGAGCAGTCAGCCGCGCATATTGCTAACAGATGGCAGCACAGTCTTAGCGGACCTAATGTACAGGAAATCTATTATGATCGCTGCTCGATCGATAATGACTGGGTCCGCTAGATGCATTGAATTGGGCCCTAGTGACACCTAGTGGTCAACTCGCTGACAGCTCCTATTGATTTGCTAATGATTTGAATTCGTTTGCGAACAGATTTTGGGCTCTTTTGACAATTTGGGCACATCCAGAATTTGGGCACAAACGTCATTATACGACGTGAAAATAAGCCTGGTGCCTACATTCCTATTTCTGTGGACCGTTATTGTTTACCATGCAGATGAACACAAAATACAACTTGATCATATTTTGCCATTTCAGCGAGTGGAAATTCAAGCATCCTAAACATCGCACCCATAAACTGAGCGTGCGCAACACACGAGTGATGCGAAGTAGCATCTTTCGGATGGAGAACTTGCCAACTCTCCTTCTCACACACGCTTGTACGTTCTTCCTCGGCGCAGCAACGTAAGTGTAACCATGGCAACAAGTTTAGTTAGGCCTAGTAACAGACTGCAGGGAAGGCCTGATTACAACCTGACGTACATGTGTAACTGCAGAGAAATAATCATACACCTGCACATATGGCATTCATTTATCTTGAGTACCAAGTTTTAATAGTTAAAGATAATGTATCGTGACTTCATTGTTTACATTTAATGTTTGTAAACATGGATGTTTGCATTGTGATATTTTGGACTTTTGGAACATGTCAACCCACCAAAATGAATACTTTCGGTATCAAAAGAATTTCTAGTGGGGCATGCCACCAACAAATTACTCATAAGACAAAGAAACACTGGACATAAATAAACAAAATGTAAATAAACAATGATTTTCGTGGCTCGCAAAAATACCCGTGATACATTATCTTTAGTACTTTAAAGCCATCAGCACGCCAGGCAATATGTGTGGCGGTCTAGGAAAACCTGTCGGAAGTCGCTGAGTGATCAACAAGGGGTGTTCGATTGCCTGTGCATTGATCTGCTACTGTTCACCTGTTACATAGTACATTTCAGCGATTGAAATGTGCGGGTTCACCAAGGTCATTAACATTTTCCTCAAACGCAACATCTGACGGGTTTTCCTAGACCGCCTCACATATTACAAGCGGCGTACATGTACTTGCCACTGATTGTCTCGCCAGCCGCCGCAGAGGAAGCAATGTCGGCTTTGGTATTGTTTGACATTGGGCAAGTGTCGTTGGCGAGAAGATTCCACACATTGCTGTCAAGCGCACATCTGGCATCAACAGCCGATGTTACTCGCTTGCGATCAGATCGCTTGCAATATCGCCTGGTGTGCTGCTGGCAGCGGTTTAGAGAAAGTGGGTATTTGCATAAATACGCAAATATTGTTGGAAATCTTAGTGAAAAACGCAAGTGAAATCTTGCACAATGACGTAACATACGTACCGGTATGCCAAAAAAGGCCCAGATGCAGATCGTACGCACTTTGATACTTTATGATCTGTCAAATATGCACGCAGTTGTAAACTGTCTATTTAAAAGCGCAAAAAAGTTCCACAGTCAGCATGCAAAACACTATGAGATTGCCGCCATTTGCCATGTTTGCAATGCAGGCGTGACATCAGAATCTTTCAGGTTTTGGTGAGGTGTCACTATCGGTACACACTTAGGGCCTGGGTCCACTAGTGCATTTTACGCTGCGTTTCGCCTATTGTTTGGAAGCAGAGCGGCGGAAAATAACAAAAGATTTAATGCATCACGCAGTGTAAAACGCACACGTGGACACAATCCCTTATGGCGTATCCTGCTCTGGTAGTGCTGGGCATGTGTAAAATACGCCACTTCACAGGGGCCAGGAGAGTAGTGTACGCACTCACTAAATACAAGATGAGTAAAGTACTCCTGGCTTAAAAAAATTATCCAAACCCCTGAATGACCATGTTTTGCTGGAGAGGGTCGCATATACTTTTTGCACCACCCCATGTGACCCTACAAAACAGAAGGGAATAGCGCCTAGCAACCACACAACAGTGCCAGACGGAGGTCAAAACCTGGGTTGTCTGGCGCTATAATTAGCACCAGGCTCATCTGGCTGTTTGATTTATGCAGTGTACTGAATCACACTGGTCACGTCATAAGGCAATTCCATCCACGTAGTCAGGGAATCCCAATGACGCCATCATTCAACTTGGCCAATCAAATCCGATATTCTGAATTCAATCTCATAATTTATTCGGTTGCTAAAACTGGTGCCTGTCTTCATTGTGTACACATTGCCCATGCAGAGGAGAGTGCATGCACAAGCATCAAGCAAAGCGAAGGCGATAATGGCGGATCGGCTCAAATATTTTTAGCTTCAGAGGAATTAGAAACAGCTCCGGAGAGAGCATATATTTTCAATGGTTGGAAGCTGTTTTTAGCTCCAGGCCTTAAAACCTTATTTTCGAGCCCAGAAAAGGCAATAAATCCCTTTTCCCCTAACGTTTTATTAAGACCCTTTCCTATTTTTCAGCATGTTTATTTATCTTAAAAAGTACTGCAACTGGTCAGCACCAAAAATTGTGGCAGTCCCGATGACAATAGACTAAACGAACATCAGGGAGACGAACTCAATTCATCCTGGGAGAGTCAAAATATGGATTCCTGTCTGTGTAAAGCGGAACACTCACTTGAGCAGTTTGAGGGTGTCTGCAAAACTTTCTGACAAAGATGGCTGTCTAACAGTTCTCACCATATGACCATTTAGGCTCTAGGAAAATTCGTCCCTGGAAAATTCAGTAGAATGGGTTAATGGCTTTTAATTTTCCGGGGATGAATTTTTGTAACCGACCATTCAATGGCCACTGGCACTAAGCTGGTCAAGTGGGCCATGGCACAAAAGTTTTCCGGTACCAGTAGTTAAAATAATTGTCTGAGAGGAAGCATTTGGTGGTGTTATATGATGCTTGGACAATAGCCGCGTTTACACTGCCAAAAATCAAGTGAACTTGGACCGGACTGAGTATGGTACGGCAAAAAAGTGGCAGTGTAAACCTGCCAAACGTACACGGTCCGGACCACAAGTGAACCGTACCGAGACCCGCAGAAGGAGGTGGTCTCGGTCCGGACCGAGTACGGTACCCCAACCAAATGTGCAGTGTAAACCTGACGCACGGCGAACTGAACCGAGTCCACTTACCTGGGACAGTATTGAGCATGCACCAGTTCATCATGTTCATCCTTGCGTCACTTGCGGAAAAACTCGGCAGTATTCCATGCGAGTTTCTTACCTCCACTGAATGGAGAGCGATGCTCCAGGGACATTGTACAGTGACTCATCGCTGCAGCCGAAACGGTACAAATGAAGTGGACCTGGTCCGGTCCAAGTAGGGTTCACTTCAACTGGACCGAAATGTTTGGCAGTGTAAACAGCTTATGAATAGCCACGGGGTCATGTGGGAGAACTAGTAGGCCACAATCTTTGTTGGAAAGGTCTATTATACTTTGCCGTGCGAGCTGGGCAGATGTAAGATGTTTGTGACTGATCGATCAACGCTATCATTGCCTTGGATGACAAACTCAGATCATTAGCACCAAAGTGTATCACCCATTGTTCCCTTTCTCTTCAACTATTTGACGTTTGTCTGTGGTTGTTTATCTATGTGATGTTCAGCTTGCTGATGCTTGCGTTATTTACCTCAATGCTGCTAGTTCAAACCATTTTATAAGCTATTTCACAAAAAACATACAGTGGAACCTCGGTAAGTGTGGACCACCCACGGGACTGGAGCAAGTGGCCCACATACATTGTAGGTGAGGTGGTCCTGTTACCGCAATCGTCAGACCAAATGTGAAATACCGGTACATGTATATGACAGTGTGTTCCTGCAAAAACTTAACACTGTTTGAATTATCTCATCTTCTCAACATGTCATGAAATAAGATTAAAGGATAAATGTTAGGCGTTACAACCAGTAGGTCTATGGTGGTGAAATAGGCCTTCAGTCGTGTCTGATCTTGATCATCATAAACATCGTCATTCCAGTTTTCTTTGAGTTTACGGTCACTGGTCCACTTAGGTGGAGAATTTTGGTCTTCGGGACTGCCAATTTGAGTGGACCCAGTCTGGATACCGAGATGGTCCTGTTACTGAGTCATGTTAATGGAACTTAATGATAAAATAATCGGGAGTGGACTAAGGTGGTCCACTTAAGGTGAGGTGGTGCCCAACCGAGGTTCCACTGTAGTTGATACATTTCCTTGTTTATTTGACAACCCTTCGCAACATATCCCCGTTTGCGGCAATGAGGTTGAGTTTTGATTTCAGCCCAATTTTAACTCATCTGCCCCCAGGTTTGAGCAGAGAGTATCTTCTGTTGCCGTTTTCTAAAAGCCCTGATAATGAATTGGAAAATATTTGAAGAAACATTCTTCAGATGGTTGAAAGGAACAAGCTTTCTTCAAATATTTTCCAATCAGTACCATAGGATGTGAGAAAATGTTGAAAAAAAATGCCGTTTGCTGGACTTTGTGGGTAGATGAGTTAAAAAACATTACACTGCAACTTGAGAACATGAGAATTCAAGTCAGTGTAAATTAGAAAAATATACCTTATATTACATGCTACCGGCTAAGCTGGCCATAATCAGGCATGTTGTTGGCCACCTTCTGAGCAATATTCGAATAAAATTGGAAATTATCTTTTATCAGCAAAAAAAGGATTTTGTTCAAAGCAGGTGGTTCTGAAATTGATTGACTATTAGTGGAGCCAGGGGCAAAAAACCTCGTGTCAGCAGCCGCAACATTGTTTAGTAATGTCGGTCATGGTTTTTTCTATACATGAACAATTACGTGTAAAGTCAAGTGTAAAGAGTGTATCAAGAAAATGTAACAACCTCGCTTCTCTTGCATTCCGATTTGATCATCCATTGCTCGGTACACTATCACATGCCGTGATGTTGATTTCAATATGAAATACATTTGTATGGATGTGTTTGCTACGCCCCGGACCCTCTTTGCTTTGTCCCGCTGGCTGCAGGGTTTTTGCAAAGTCGGCTTTATGACCAATACACATTCACTGGGAGACACCTGAGCAATAGAGTATGGCCCAAAAACCGCACATTAGCACACCGGTACTTTCACTACCCAGAGCCCAAAACTGTTCCAAGCAATGGATGGTGTATCTTTCTAGAAGAATGAAGACACCAATCCCAATGAGGAACCCACGAACTAATGCCACGACGTGGCACTGTCAGTGTAAGACCCAGAAATTGATATTTTTCAACAGTTATTTCTTGCCCCAAAATAAACCACTCTTTTTGGTTCGATTTCGATTAAATTACACTGCCCTGTTTCATTTTCAAAGTTCTCCATATATCACTGCTTTGTCATGTTTGTTTTGTCAAAAATGCCACAGGACGCCAATACTGACGTCTTTTGGGGAAAATCATGGAAACTTGTGAAGAAAAATGTTTTTTACGGCACGACGTCAACAGCTGAAAAAGTGACGTCAGTACGTCATTCGGGTCTTATACTCACTGCGCCATCTATTATTCCAGTATTTTACGCGGGTTCCCCATTTGGTCCAGTTCGAGCGCCAGACCCTATTTTGTAAAGCAGTCAAGGCCTTAATCATGCTGAATTTGCAGTTTACCGAAAAGTTTATAGGCCTACACCATTAATTTTTGCTTTGCAAAAATCCCTCCTGCACTAAAACTATTGGACCAAATCGAGGTATCATGGTGTTATTTTCCTCCCAGAAAGATTATCTACCCATTCCTACCGGTGGTTTGGGACTGAGGGCAGTGAAAGTATGCTTGTTCATTTTTTGGGCCATCCTGCATTCAGATCTTTTGTGCAGAGTCCCACCCTTTATTTACTACTGTTGACATGCCTAGAAAATTCCAAGTGCTTTTAGAGTGAGTTTGGCCCAATTTTCCATTGATGGCCTCTCGGCAGTTTCATTAATCTGGGTTGGATGCAACAAGAAGTAGCAATATGAGCACTTACAGGTCGTTGCACAATTGATCTACTTTTATCCGCATACATGTACTGTGTACCTTCTGCGTACGTCACGCAGAAGGTACCGGTATGCTTCAGTTCATTGCGTATGGTATGAGTGCATCATGCCACATGTCTTTTCTGCGTGACGTCCACGCACCACGGGCGAATGACGTTATGTCTTCACTGCATGCCTTCCATGACGGCGCCCGTCGTCCGATGAGGACGGTATGCGCATGGCGCTGCATGTGGTACGCGGATGGTGCGCGTCGAGGAAGGGAGGTCAATTGTGCAACGTACTGTATCTTTTCTAAATTTGATAATGATTCTCTTACATTTTTGCTCTGGCACCAGGTGTCTGAATTTTTTATTGCAAATACTGCAGTCAAATTCTTCCAAATTTAACTTTCCAACAAAATTTCATATCAGATTCATTGTAGATGATGTAGGCTGCCCATTTTTATGCATGAGATGCACTATATTAGTATAGAGATCTATCAGGACTGTTCTATTCCATTCAATCTACAGTGTGTTCTAAGCTGTGCCTTGTTTACCTACAGTTATTCCCCAGGGCTGACCGCACAGAAAATCCTATAGTGATTTCGGTGCCTATCGGCGGTTAAAGCCCCACAGTATTGAATTTTACTGGATTTTCAAAGTGTTGGGAGAATGCTGGTCGAGGTCTCATAGAAATACCTGCCTGATGAGTATTTCCGAGAACCAAGGCCTATTTTTCAGCACACAATGAAAAAATCTGCAGGGAGGGCTCTAATGTATTCAGATGGAGCGCAGTATATTTTACACGTCGTGACGTCGTGCACTGACGTCAAGAATCGCGGCGATGATTTGCGTTTTTCAGATTCAATACAGTGGGGCTTTAAAGGACCAGAGTATTGCTTCCCAATCCTGCGTTACACCCCCGGGGTTACACCTACCCGCGTTAAGGGAGACCTCTATTGACGACTTGGTAAACTACGCATGCTACTACGTATTGTAATCATATATTCTCCAACACTGGGGCGAAAGGCTTAACTATACAGTATTGGAGAATGGTACCGGTGGCGCCGGCTGTCGACAGAAAGTGCCAATACCGTGGTGCTTTAAGTTACGGTAATAGGAAAATGTGTTATAACTAATTGCCGATAGGCGCCGGTAGCACTATCGGACTTTCTGTGCGGTCGGCCCAGAAAGAACTGCATTGATTCTGATCCATGTAGAAGTGGAATTTCTACTAATGGACAGAGGCAGACACCTCTCGATCATCTGCCCCCAGAGTCCAGCAGACGGTGTGCATCATCAGTCCAAGTTTTCTCACATCCTATCCCATTGATTGAAAAATATTTGAAGAAACTTTGTTCCTATCAACCATCAGAAGAATGTTTCTTCAAATTTTTTCCAATGAATTTCCCAGACTTTAAGAAAACTTCAACAGAAGACATGGAAGATACATGTACTGTCTGCTCAAACGTGGGTACTTCCTTAATCAAGACACCTCTCAAATGAGGACAGCATCGTCAGTCCCCGAGGTGTGTCCTTAATGAAGAGGTTGCAATGTACTGTGGAACCTCTCTATTAGGGACACCGTCGGGACTTGTAGTTGGCGTCCTTCATTTGGTGTCCTGAATACACTGACAGAGGTCAAAATGAATAGAAATACCATTTTGGGACTGAACTTTGCGTCATTTAGAGAGAGGTGTCCTCCTGGCAGAGGTGTCCGCTAAAAGTGGGGTTCCACTTTAATACAACATTGAACTAATCTTGAGGTAGGCACTGCTGGAATGATGCTGGACTGGTAATCAACTGCCCGAGGTTTGAGCAAACGGTATCTTCTGTTGAAGTTTTCTAAAAGCCTCGGAAATGAATTGGAAAAAATTTGAAGAAAAATTCTTCAGATGGTTCACAGGAACAATTTTTCTTCAAATAATTTTCAATCAGTACCATAGGATGTGAGAAAACTTTGACAGAAAATTTCATCTGCTGCACTCTAGGAGAGAGATGAGTTTATGATTCTATGGATGGGGTCAGAGGGTCAAGAAGGTTTGTCTTTTGCGGAGTTTCTTTTATAATAAGTTTGTTTTAAGCCTCATCTCGTAGGTTTGGGTTCGGAGATTGGACTACATGCACAGTGCTGAAGGATGCCTCATTTAACATGCGTCATTGAACCATCTTTTTCGAAGATGGGGATTTGGCCTAGTGAAGCGTGCTGGCGATTGGTGCCTTATGCGATGGTCCGTGGGTTCGAGTCCGGTAGGAAGCTATGTCTTTCACCTTAGAAACCTGTTATTATTTCATGCCATCTCATAGGTGTAAACAGTAATATATTTCTGGTGTAAATCATGTGTACAGTGCTTGTATACAGGGAACCAGCACAAGTTCTATCTTTAAGTGGTTACTTATGCATGTGGGACACCCTGTATAATAATTGATTTATCATACCATGTTCATGTCGATATGACTTAATGCAGATAATGTAACAGCAGATTTTCTTTAAAAATCAGACAAAGTTGGCTCAAAGATCTCGTCTGCATTTAAATTTTGTCGCTGTGGTTGGCATTTGATTTGGGGCGCCCATTTGCGTTATGCGTGTGAAATCAAGACCGTTTTTGGCAGTGTTTATTCTCTCGTCCAAGATCTTCTGGGATAGCTTGTCAGACAAGTCTTGGGGTCAGAGCCTAGTGTATGTACATGTAGATGGCAGCAATGGTGGTTAGCCGGAATGTTATACTCTGTGTTTGATATGACAGAGGAGCGACTGCAATTCAAGAGCAGGGATCGCGTTAAGGTGCGTCCATGCGTCCCTGGACGCATGAAATCAACTTCAGACGCAAATTGAGAAAAGAAGTTTCATGCAAAAACGTCCTCCTGAGATATTTAGGACGCAAAGACGCCTATTTTTTCATTCTTGCAACTGAAAAACGTCCATGCCAATATGGACGTATCAATTTTTAGGATCTATGAGGGAAAAAAACGCCCCCTTAGGCCTATTGACGCCGTCTCTGCGTTACCACGCGCACTGTCAACATATCTCTTCATATTTGCTGGTCTTCCCTGCAAAAGAGTCCATTCAGTTGAACTCATGGAAATCGAATTTGGACTCCTCATTTTCTAGCAATCTGACGCAAAAAGAGTCCACTTGAAAAAAATGGACTCATGATAAAAAATCCTTAATGCTACCACTGAAGAGACCATAGTCAGTACCATGTGAAAGTCCAAAAGAATCACAGTGTTGGACTCCAGCCTGATGACGTGTTTGATGGCACTGTACTTGAGCTGGTGTGAATTTTTTAAAAAAAAGCATTTTAAGGGTTAACTTCCTTGTGGAATGTTTCTTGTACCCATGTTTTTAAAACCCAAACAAGCACTTTTTGTGGAATTGAATGAAAACCCTACAGATTTTAACAGCATATAGGGGCCTACCACGCAAGGCACCTATCCTTGTAGCGGCTGAAAACGCCAGGATAAATGCCTCTGCTTTGACCTTGATTCAGGAGGTCAAGGTCAATGAAAGGTTATCCAATAACAATCTTTCATAAGGACATAACTTGTAATTTTAGTCAGTTTTGTACTTTACTTTATCTGTTTTGGGGCCCTTAAAAGCCAGTTTTGGTAAAAACCCTTCAGGGAACAAATGGGAAAATATTACATGATTTCGGGTGCTAAAGGGTTTATAATTGGTCGAAGCGAGCTCTAGTTGTGATCTGGTCTTTGTCATGTGTCAAAGAACCAGACCTCAGTGTTTTAATGAAAAATGTTTGCTTTGCTGAAATTGCTCTCTTGATGTCACATGCCTAATGCAGAAGTCCCTGAGGGCTGTACGAGTATATGCACTGTAAATAATCCTAGATGAAAGCACATTTTGGTTTCAATCACTTATGTATACGTGTCTAATTATTGGAGTCGCTCACTCACTCACCTCATACGTGTATTTAAAATCTTCTCATTGGTGAAAAATGAAAACCAGACTTTGTACGGCAGCGTCTTAAGTCTAAATTATTCAAACACTAGTAGTGTTCGAATAATTTTGGCCACCACTGTACAATGATCGCGATGGGTCAAAATGATCAGCGACTTTGTGAGAGAAAATGTGTTTATTTGTCTCTTCATTTGTATTATAGTGAAATGACAATATTTGATAGGAGGCACTTAAAAGATGGATTTTCATGAAGCTGTTTTGAAATTGGATGAGTATTAACGGAGTTGGAGGAAAAACCAAGTAGAGTAGGCCTAACATAAGGACAACAAAGTTCCTGTACTTTGTTCAGTGGCATTTTATTTTTGATTAAAAAAGTACTTTCTATAGTTCAAAGTACTTTCTATAGTTCAAAGTACTTTCTATAGTTCAAAGTACCGGTACTTTCTATAGTTCAAAGTACTTTCTATTGTTCAAAGTACTTTCTGTTGTTCAAAGTACTTTCTATTGTTCAAACTGTATAAATTGTGATGGTTGCGTTGTCTTCCTGTATTATAAAAATGCTTTTGAGTCTTAGTGTTGTGTCAGGGGTAATACTATATCATACATTGTATAGTACACATTGTAATATATATTGTGACACTCAAAATCATCTTAAAATTCACTGAGGACAAAAGATATTAAGCCTTGTATTCTCACTTAACTTCTTTTTGAATGTGAAAATTCACGTTGTTGTCATCTTTGTTTTACTGTAAACCGTGGTATTTTCACGACGCTAAATGTTCGCGATTTTGGGGGTCTATGAATTCGGGAAGAATAAATTTTCGTGATTGGAACCATTCAGCTTCAAAAGAATAATAAGAATAATAATTTTCGCACGATTTATGTTTGCGTTTTGACCCTCGATCACGAAAATCGTGAAAATAAAACGCACGCGAAAATTTCACGGTTTACAGTATTCAGCAAAAAAATCCGTTGACAAAATCTACTGCATTGTACCATGAGTGATGTCACCACAAGTTACGAGCTTTACCTTTTATGTACCCGAGGCGCTGTGTGGAGTGCGGCCACCTCTCTCAGCAAAGTAGGCCTAGTGGGACTTCAACCCAACAGCACCTGTAGCGCCCAAAGCGCCGTGATGATGCCTTCGCTTTGACCTTGATTCAGGAGGTCAAGGTCAGTGAAAGGTCACCCAGTAACACTCTTTCATAAGAACATAACTTGTAATAGTAAGTTTTGTACTTCACCTGTAAATTTTTGGGCTCTGAATCATAGTGCCAATTTTGGTAAAAATCCTTCAGGGAACGAATGGAGACTTATTAAATGTCTTAAGGTGCTAACGGGTTAGCTTGTTTTGTCATCAGTAAGTTTTGAGATGGTTGCTTTAAAATATTAAGAGGAGGGTCTTACAAATCAGTCACTTTATCCAAATCAAACTTTAGCTACCTGTGATTACTGGTACTGTGCTACTAGTACACTAGCGATGTTTAGCACCTTTCCGACTCCAACTTCAACTACGAGAATGAATTGCAGTCCGCTATGGGCAACCTTGATAAAAACGATTTCATAGACGTTTGCAAGTCGTGAAATGCCATAACTTGAAGGCAGAAAAATTTGGCGTTATAAATGGGAAGTGCGGATAAAAAATGAATATTGAAGCCGTAAACCTACTCGTTACGACTTGAAACACGAGTATAATATTTGGGATTTATGTGCACTTCCGGTTACGAGTCAAAATTATTCTGCCACAAAGTTATGGCATTTTACGATTTGCAAACGCCTATTAAATCATTTTTATCAAGGATGTCTACAGCAGACTGCAATTCATTCTCGTAGTTGTAGTCGGAGTCGGAAAGGTGCTAAACCTCGCTACTAAGCTGATGGGCTACTAGTACTGCAGGTAGTGCTACTTACTGGTACTGTGCTGCTACTAGAACTGTGCTACTGCTACGTATGTACTCTACTGCATTTCTAGTACCGGTAGATGTACTGCTAACCTCTCAGTGTAGTTTTGATGATGAAATGTTGGTTGGAAAAATGAAGAAATCTGATGTGAATTAGATAAGAATGGTATAGAATCGCTCTGGATGGTGGGGGTGCTTTGTAATTTTGCAGTATTTATTATTGGGATGTTTTCAAAATGCGCACATCTGGCAAACTTATTCTGAGAGTTTTTCAGCATTTTGATGTATTTTTTATATTTTCTCAATGTCGTGAAAACTAACGAATTCTCATATTTTTTACCAATTTGATGGCATCTTTAATGTTTCATGAAAAGAATATTTACCTCTACAGGGTTACGGTGTCCGGTATATATATAATATATTAATGGTATGAGTACGGTACTTCAATATAGGCACGATTTAAAAATTGAATTTTGCTTTAAAGGGGAACTGACCACTTTGCCAGCCAAACTCAAATGTAATTTTTAGCTCAGCTGACCAAAGGTCAGCGGAGCTAGTCAAATAGGTATTCAGTGGCGTCAGTCTGTCAGTCCAGCACTCCTGCAGTCCAGCAGTCCATCACTCCATCTGTCCAACTATGCCCGACGTTTTGTAACCGTAATAGCTAGAGACCCCAAATTACATCTGAAGGTAGCTCTTGGTGAACTCTCCTTGGAAACAGAAAATGAGCGCAGTTTGACCTATATTAAGTGCACCAGGGGGCGTTTTGTGTAAAATGAAATATCGCAATATCTCAGCCCCTATGATAAATATGTAGACAAAAAGTGATGGGATAGATAGGTTGATATTTTCTACATCAGTTCAAAGGGAAGTTAATGCCAGATCTGTTCGCCAGGGGGCGCTATTCAACAAAATAAAAAACAGGGGTATTTGAATTTTCGCGCCTTCTGCGCCAGCGTATCATTTGCCAGTGTCTGACGTCATCATCATTGGAATTCACAGCTAAGGCCAGGAGTCTGCATTCAGCAGTTCAATCGTCTACTTCGAAGGAATTCAGCACATCTAAACATTGAGACGCTAGGTAAGATCTTTTTTTCATTCTAAGAACCTAATGACGCAATGATTACCAATTAAATGACCATGGAATTGTGAGTTTTGACAGTTGGATCGCTTGCTCTGCCCTCGGCTCTCACAGTGAATAAGTAATGAGGCGGATGCCTCGTCACTGGGTTGATTCTGNATTAAAGCGAATGGCTCGCGGGGTTTGTTGTGGCGCCATGACAGTTGGTCATCGATATCAAGCACCATTTTGAGAAAAAGGCAAAAGAAGGATTTTAGTTTAATGGGAAATGCAT
The DNA here is from genome assembly GCA_002633025.1 of Notospermus geniculatus. Taxonomy (NCBI): domain Eukaryota; kingdom Metazoa; phylum Nemertea; class Pilidiophora; order Heteronemertea; family Lineidae; genus Notospermus; species Notospermus geniculatus. The sequence goes on along the minus strand of NMRB01003827.1, from coordinate 16,513 downwards.
TAGACAACCAAACTTCGGAGGCGCATTCTGCAAAATTTGCCGCTTCAAAATCAATGGGAATAGTACAAAATATACATCTTGACCTACTGAATTTGAAAACGTCATTAACCCATTTTAAAAAATTTTTAATGGAACCTCGTCCCCAGTGTTTACATTCGCATATTTGCACAGGTGTTGCATATGGCTGGAGCGCGGCTTTGCCTGGAGGCTAGATTCACACTCTATGGAAGGTACCACCAAAAATGTAAACAAACCCCGCGAGCCATTCGCTTTAACCCCTTCTTACTGATAATTTCCCAACCAAGCGTGGTCTAATAAAGTACAGTATCTGACATATACATGTACTAGTATCTCGATTCACCAAGGATTGTATGCCTATCTTGCAACATTAAAATTTAACCCCTTCCCACCACCCAAGGGGACTAACCGTAGGCTTTCCAAAATAAATGTGATTCATTCTTGGCAAAATTGTATTGGACCGAGTCTTGGTGAATGAAATTTGACATCATCCACGAACCGTCCTAAGACTGCAGTAGGCCCTACCTCTTAGGCCTATGCCTTAGCCTATCAAACAGAGACATCAAATGTCAGCTGAGCGCAAGGCCCGTGGGCCTCTTGTTGAATTCAAATTTCCCACTCAATTAGTGATGTCATTCAGAGAACCATTACAATATAGTGACCATTGCAAAATGTGCTATACCTGTATCTAAGACAGCTGCATGGACAGAATATATTTCTAATTTCAACCACGTTGCCGTGATTGAGAATCAATAAGTCAGCCATGTGGGGATCTTTGCACCTGAAATTCAGGTGAAAATTCAGAAATAATTGAAAATACCATATTTAGAGATTTCGATATCTTAGTCAATCACGACAGTTTGTTGAATAATAATATCCTTCCTGAGACAGTTTGGACTTTTCCTCCTAAATCAACACTTTGAGTCAGAAAGTGCGCTTGACAGGCTCTCCAGGATAAAGATTTAGTACATTTTACAATGGATGACTATAAAAATGGTTCTAGAGGTATGACATCACTAATTGAGCGGGAAATATACATTTTTAACCAGGTTTTCGAAGAAAGTCCTGGTTATTAAATTACCGAAAGTGGCGGGCGGTCGGGCGTCCGGGCGGTCGCTTTTCTCGTTTCCGACTGATAACTTAAAAACGACTTGAGATTTTCTTTTGAAATTTTTGGGACATGTTGCCTGCAAGTAGGCGTTGTTTCCTTTCGATATTCAGCGTCATTCGATTCAAGGTTTGGCCAATAGGGGGCTAAATGTGAAAACAGAAAAAGTGCTATTTCTCCTGAACGAATGGGCGGATCGTCACCAAATTTTTATCATAGGTATATCTGATGACGATACATAACATAATACCCGGGTTTTTGATTTGACCTACTTTTCAAGGTCACAGAGGTCAAAGTTCGACAAAAGTAACGAACCTGCCACAGTTCTTCATTATTTCACCGAGCGTCTTCATATCTTGCATAAACGTGTATTAGAGGAGTACCTTCAAAAGTACCGAGTTTCGGCTCGATCGGACATCCAATATGGCCGCCAGGTGGCGTAACCTGAAAATCTTCTAAGTGCTATAACTCAGGAACGACTTGACCCAGAGCGATCAAATTTGATATGTACCTCCTTCTACATGACCTTTACAAGCACGTCAAATTTCGGCCTGATTGAGGTTCCAATATGGCCGCCAGGTGACGCAGAGCGATCAAATTTGATACGTACCTCCTTCTACATCACCTTTACAAGCACGTAAATTTTCGGCCTGATTGAGGTTCCAATATGGCCACCAGGTGGCGTAACCCGAAAATCATCGAATGTGCTGTAACTCAGGAACGATGTGACCCACAGCGATCAAACTTGATATTTACCTACTTCTAGATGACCTTTACAAGCACGTCAAATTTTCGCCTGATTATATAAAACTTCCAATATGGCCGCCATGTGCTATAACTCAGGAACGACTTGACCCAGAGCACTCAAATGTGCTGTGGCTCCCTCTAGATGACCTTTATGGTCCATGGACCATTTCATTTTATTCACTAGTCCACTTCGAAAACCTGGTTGTTTGCCACGCCCAGCGTGCTTCTTGTTGTGTGTAGTTTGAAAATGAGCTGAGATTTTTTCACTAAATTTTTGCCAGCCATAGAGTGGTGTCAAACCTATTTGGTACACCAAAAATAGACGTTATATTTGAAGGGGTCAGTTCCTCTTTAAGTCTGTGAAACTGCTGCCGTAAAAAGGCTGTTTAGTTTCTTGAAAGAAAATACCAGATACCGGTGTGACAGTAATAAATGTCCTAGGAATGCAAGTCTGCCAAACAGTAGCCGGCTATTGTAGGGTAAACTTCGAATGGTCATGGTCTCCATAGTCATATACTAGTATTCTAATCTCTCACTGAACAATAAGACCGGATTTGATTCCAGGGGGACTTTGATCCCTGTCACATCGGTATGAGAAAATTTGGATGAAAACCAACATGTCACTCTACTCTCCTCAGTCAAGGGCCGAGAACTTGAAAATGAAGAACATATGAGTCGAGACAGTCTGCACCCACCATCTGTTCTGCTTTTAACATCATAAATGGGCCACGTTTCCTATCTGTGCTGCTTCTACATGTTTCATACTGTCTGGCTGCTTCATTGGACTTGAGCATATTTCATACTGTCTGAGACACACTGCCTCATTGGACTTGAGCATGTTTCATACTGTCTGGGACTTGCTGCTTCATTGGACTTGAGCATATGTTTCGTACTGTCTGAGACATGCTGCTTCATTGGACTTGAGCATGTTTCATACTGTCTGAGACACGGTGCTCCATTGGACTTGAGCATGTTTCATACTGTCTGGGACACGCTGCCCCATTGGACTTGAGCATGTTTCATACTGTCTAGGACACGCTGCTCCATTGGACTTGAGTCTGTCTGGGGCATCCTGCGCCATTGGACTTCAGTTTGATGTAGGCCTATGATATCCTAAAAGTTTTGGGTCCTTGTCAGTCTGATGAGATGAGCCTTACCATATCGCATTTTAACAGGGTATTAAGTGTGAATTAAGTAGGAACTTGATCTTGTGTCATTAGCTGCATTCGAATATTCAGTTCTTGTCCATGATTCGAAAATTTACAATAAATGGTGAAGAAGGTAGGCCTAGAAATACCTTTAATTTCCTTAAGTTGCATTTTAAATTTGCACTTCCCAGTGACCGCCATTTCTTAACCCAATAGCATCTGTAGCGTGCAAAAGCGCCATGATAAATGCCTCTGCTTTGACCTTGACTCAGGAGGTCAAGGTCAATGAAAGGTTACCCAGAAAAACTCTTAAGCGGCAAAACGTTTTTTTTTCACATAATTACTGTAATGTTTATTTTATCCATCCTAGACCACTTTGGATAATTCTGTAATCGTCAATTTTGAACTTCACCTGTAATTTGGGGCTCAAAAAATCATAGTGCCAGTTTTGCTGACCCTTCAGGGAACGAATGGAAAAATATTGCATGACTTCAGGTGCTAAAGGGTTAATCATGTGAATGGGGAACTTTTCTGCCGTCAGTGGCCGTAAGAGGCCGCCTGTTACCGGTCGGTCCTAGAACGTCGCAAAATTTGGCGTCAAGTGCATGAGCCACGGTGCCCACGTCATTATGGACGACGTTGTGGCATGCATTTCTGTCCTGTGACGTCAAATTTCATGACGTTCTGGGACCGGTAACTCGTAGCGGCCTCTGACGGCTCCAAAGTTCCTCAATGACTGCCTTGTATTTTGTAAAGAATATTTTTCTTTTTAAGACTGTTTATTTTCGTTGATTCTGAGCAATCTCGTACCCAGAGTTCAATGCCACATTAAACTCTGGAAAGGGCTAGACCGGTACTACTTTTCCACAGTGCACTGAAATGCATTGTTGGTGGCGGATGGATTTCTGACCGTTGCACAGCGAATTGCGTAGGGATTCGAAAGAGTTCGTTCTTTTTTCCGCAATAAAACATCGAATACCCAACGGAATGTTAAAATAGTAGTAATTTTACAAATACTGGAACAAATTCTAATTTTCAGTATGATTATTTTATCAAATAATTTGTAAAATCGATGAGCACAAGAATCTTGTGCTGGGTTCCAGCCCTTTTCAGAGGTCTTAGCCAAGGAACGATGGTGGCGACCTCTTCAGATTGGATTCTGAGCTGTTTGAAGGTTGACGTCTTCATACAAAACAAATTCAGATACATGCAGCTAACTTCAATAAACTCCACATTGTAAAATTGTAATTGTAAAATTTCTGCAAGTTACAATGTAGAAGACAGTGTACATCTTGATTTGGCTCATTGGCATGTGATGTTTTGCACCACGCAGTTGTGTACCGCGGCCCCTTCGGTTTACCGCCCGGGTTGACCCGCTCTCCAAAACTGCTATCACTTCGTACAATTCGCCGCGTTTGGTCAACAATGGCGCTGAGAGAGTCGACCATTGAGAGCACCGAGCAACCCATAACCAAGCTGGCCTGAGACACTTTTTCATTGGCTGAGCGGATCACGTGATCTAGTAGCCATGATAGCACAAGAACATCCCTTGCCAACGGGCCAAAGAGTCTGAAAGCAGCGTGCTGATAGGCTATAAAACTCGCGCTAGGCCCCGACACCATCTGTTGACCAAACGCGGCGACTTCTACGAAGTGAAGCAGTAATCTCCTGTGATCTGGTAAAACCTAGTACCGGTAGGCCCTAAGTCACTTTTTAGCTCACTCGTGAGCTATAGCCATCACGTGGCGTCCGTCGTCGTCCGTTAGCAGGGCACGTTTTGTAACCGCTGGGACTATTGATCTGAAACTTGGTACACATATACCCCTAGGTCAAATGACCTATGACACCCAATTTCGGTCCAATCTGATTCCTGGCTTGGCCACCAGGGGGAATAAACCGAAAACCTTTAAAGTGCAGTTTCGCCTTAACCGTTGATCGGATCATCACCAAATTTTTATGGTGGGTACAGCTTATGAGGATACACGACATATCACCCGGGTTTTTGATTTGACCTAATTTTCAAGGTCACAGAGGTCAAAGTTCGAAATTTCATTGTCGGGTGGCACGTTTCGTGGCTATTTGTCCTGGATTGTTCAAATTGGGTGTGATGATGTATCTAGGTACCCTGTATGTCTGTGGCGGATTTCGGTCCGATCGGACTTCAAGTACGGCCACCAGGTGGCTATCTTGGAAATTGAGCATTGGACCATAGCTCAATAACTATTGG
>NMRB01003826.1:30904-49238 GCA_002633025.1 Notospermus geniculatus | reverse complement strand
TTATCCATTGTCTAACCTGGTTCCATGGGCTCCGACGGTGGCGCTGACTGCTAGAATCGTCAATCAGCGCCACGTCGACGTCCAAGGAACCAGGTTATGGCTGCGAGAATCGTTACCTACTGCTGTTCAAACTGCGTACAAAAACTTGGAATACCATGCCGAAGTATGAAATTAACACAGATTGGAGATTGATAGTTTCTTCGTCTATTCAGTTTTGCTGGTATTATGCAGGCTAATATTTATGGAGTTATGGCGATGTTTTTGACAACGCTCTACTCCAAATGACCTCCAATTCTGTGCGTAGGACGAAATTTCTTAAAACCTAGCGTCCACTAGGGCGCGGACAAGACGCCGAATGCAAATTTAGTGAATCCGCATTCATTCGGCAACCTCTCCGCATATTCTTGAAAGGTTCCGTCCACTGTCTTTATCATTCCGGAACAGTTCGCGGCATTTCTGCACGTTCGGGAAAGGGTAAAACGACCAATAGGACTTGATGCGGAAGCAATGCCGAAATGACACATTTGCTTCCCGAACCCTTCCTAATGTTGTCGGCGTTCTAGTGGACGCCACCCATTAAATGATTTCTCTTCACTCGTTTGCTTTATGCCAAAATAAATTACACTAATGGAAAGCTCAATGTCTTAGCTAAACACTGATATATGGTTTATGTGGTTGAATTTGAACGGTCTTCTCGATAAACGCACTTTTGTGCGAAGTGTCCGATTTCTCGAATGAGGTACTCGAGAAGCCTCGTCGAGGGCCCCGATCGCCTATTATTTTCCCGCGCGCAAAATAAATCTGCCGTAGAAAAGGACCTTTGCGGGTCGACTGTACCTGTTTCTCCGGGGCTCCGATGGTTACTAGTGTATGAATACACGTGATTTCTCAGTCAACATGTTTTATTGGACGTCCTGTATTGCTAAGTCATATTGCAGCCATACGATGCGACCCTTGCTCTCACTTGCCAGGTTACGACAAATAACGAAGCGGGTATATTCATGGCGCAGATAGCATTAATCAGTTCCTCTGGGGGTTGTTGATTTCATTAGGCAGGGCGACCCCCCAGGGGTGCGCACGTGTCACCAGACGTCTCTTATAATTAGGAGGGGTTTTGATCGCTCATGCTGTACTCGTTATCATTCTTGATAATCGCCCGACGACTGTATGCAGGGTTACGTTTTAGATGGTGCAGGAGGGTGACTACAACCGCTCACAGCGCCTCCTAGCAGGGCGAGTACAACAGCTCACAGCGCCTCCTAGCAGGGCGAGTACAACCGCTCACAGCGCCTCCTAGCAGGGCGAGTACAACAGCTCACAGCACCTCCTAGCAGGGCGAGTACAACAGCTCACAGCGCCTCCTAGCAGGGCAAGTACAACCGTTCACAGCGCCTCCTAGCAGGGCGAGTACAACCGCTCACAGCACCTCCTAGCAGGGCGAGTAAAACAGCTCACAGCGCCTCCTAGCAGGGCGAGTACAACCGTTCACAGCGCCTCCTATTAGCGGTAGTTATACAGGTTCCTCTGGGCCCTCTGATTTCATTCAAGTAGCTTTCACCTCTTATGATGACCCTATTATTTTGAAACACCCTGTTCCTTCAAATCAGTCAAATACGCCTGAAAACGTTCATCTAGAGGAAACCATAGTTATTTCCTTTTGAACGATGTACAAAAATGTCAACCGTAGATTAAGCGAGGGAATTTTTCCAATGTCCCAGGGGGGCATCAAGTTTGATGGAATGGCGCGATCTTTCTTCCAGTTCGCTGCAGTTAGCATCATTGCTAAATAACAAGCTGTTAATTCTTGCATAAAATCTTGAATTAGCTTTGTTACACCGGGGGAACGGCAGAGGAAAGAAGCATCCTACATTCACCAACATCAAACACGAGTAGGATATTAATTCTATTTTCTCAACCACTCTGAATGCCCGCTTTAGGCTCACTGATAATCTAATTGCGAAAAACGATCCGGACGCAATTTGGCATTAAGATTGTCTGAGTTATTTCTCTTCCCCGAAGGAGCCTGTTTGTGGCGATTGGCAAAGGAAATGCTGGTCTAATTGTGTGCACGTTTTGTGCGCTAGTTTGAGTGACAAGGAGGAGGTAGACGTGGTGCATCAAGGGAATAACTTTCAATAGATGTGACTGAATACGAAAAAGAGACGATTCAGTAATGTCAGTTCTTCTTCAGTCGGCAAAAACACCCCACTTAGCACAGATCCAGGGCATAATGCGCGCAGGTCAGGGCCAGGGTGGCCTCGTTTCGTGGGAGCATCCATTCGTTAGTTTAGTTCCCGATCTGACCAGTAGGATCATCGGTAATAGCGCCTGTCGTCCATTGTAAGGTGATCGTCCGTAGAAACGCGCTGATTGGTTGAATCCACTTGCTCTCTTCAACAAAAGAGCAATCATTGGTTTTCTAACGAATCAACAACGTTTTTCATCTGCTGTTTTTCGGCCAATCACGTGATCCTGGACGACAGGTGCTACCGGTCTCACTGTGAATTCCCACTGGTGATCGGGGGCCAATCTTTCCACTGGCAACTTGTCAGCTGAGAGTCATGGGTTCGATATCCGGTCCGATTAATACTTCTTGACTTTCCAGTTCTCATCGATCCTTGCTCTGGATACGATATTTTGAAAACATCAGCCTGATCAACTCTGGCGTGGAGAATGTGCCAACAAACCGATCGATTTGGAATTGGTCCTGCGCTCAGGAGTGGTAGCTACCCCTCCAGGGAGACCCCCTCTAAATGTCACTTGTAACACCTCACAAGGGCTGTCTGACACGACCCTTTTACGGAAACACTGCTTACCACCGTGTCAGGTGAAACACGACCTGAGACATTCAGCCGGACAAGCGTCAAGGGAGGCTGACTGAGCGTCCACGTGATGGATTATCCGACCAAATGTAAATCCTATTGATAAGCCATCCGCTATGGCTCAGTCTGTTCTGACCTTGCTTCTCTCTCGAGCCGGAACTCTGATCGGCGAGGTGTCCAGGGAATAGTTTGACAGTCTCTTCCTCACATACCAATGAGGCGCGCCTCAGATCACCTAGATCATTAGACAACTAATAACATTGTCAGGGTTGAGCTGTGATAGGGATCGGGTAATTTGTCCCTGCTTTGTCGGTGATTACAGCCGTGCGTGGTCGGACCTGGTCCATGTAGCTTGTCTCTGGCCGTCAGGGATGAGGTGTTGGGGTGACAAAAGACGACAACATTAGTCACACTATTAGGATAGTTAGCCCCTGATCTGTTTGCAGACATTCTGTCTGGCGGCAAACTCCAGATCGCTAAATGGTGAAAGTAGATAATTCGTATGTGTTGGGAGGGAGGGCGATGAAACCCATCCGTATGCCAACTGATGGACGACACTACTTTGAGTGTTTCAGAATAAATGCTGCGACAATGTCGGGCGGTGGGGAGAACTAGGGCCCCGTCGCCAAAGAAAGCCTCGATCTCGGAGAAGGCAGGTGAGATGTTTTCATTCCTACTCAATATCTGACTCGAATATCTTTAGCCAGAGGGCAAGATGCATCGAAAAAACGACGAGCTGACGACAGACAAGATCCACCTGTTCCGTAACAATGACGTGAATATCGACGCCAAGCTTCCCGCGGGCGGCCCAAGTTTCGTGTCTGTTTACTGTCAGCCACAGACGGTGGTTCTTGATCGACCAGTCAAGGGTCAATATCAAAATCCGATTATCATTATGACATTGGGGACCCTTTACCAAACTACAAAGGACCATCTCATCTCCCCCGTCATTATTTATTGTATCACCTGCCTGACCGATCACCCACCATCTGCTCCTTGAGATACAATAAGGTTAGCGTGCTCGATCGTTTGGGTGAAAGCTAATGACACTGTCGTGCCAATATGATCTCGTGCAGCGTGGCTAAGTGTATCAAGTCAGAATCGCCTCCCTTGACTTGATTTATTGATAAATCTATAATAACCTGCTCCCGTATCGGCCCGGCCAATCTCGGACTACTCGACCAGACAAGTTACATTCACGACCTGTCACAACTGGTCTGAACCACTTCTTCTGTTGGCTGTCACGCCCGCTTAAGCCTAGGTCACATATCCACTCCGGGGCCCGTACGGCGAGTAAAAACAGACATTCTGGCCAATTTCTACGGTGCCCAGTTTGATCTAGTTTAATTTCCGCTTATCCATTGAGGCGATTTCGGCATAATTCAGCTTCGATCTGAGTTTCAGTCTCAAAAATCCACAGCAAGCCGCTGGGTGGGGAAAATCGTACGGCGCCCGGTGGCATTTGTGACCCAGGCTTTAGCAAGCGGCAGGTCGCGGGTTCGAATCCACCTTGGGATGGATCAGTCACTGATCCCTGACTTCTCACGTCAGTCGCATGGGACAGTAAGCCGTGGTGCTTGGTACCTTGTGCCTTTGCAAGGGCAAGTAAAAGACCCTATCCAAGTGATGAGCATGAGTAGCTTGAGGTGGCCTCTTCCATCTTGCTTTGGTGAGGTTACATACCATTTCTCGTGAGTGTACGCGATTTCGATAACAAAACCCAATAAACCTTTATTACATTTCTTGAATACATATGTAAATTAAATGGCGGTAAGATGAGCCTTAATTGTTCCAGTCAGCAATAGAAAAGGACTTTTGAGCTAATTTGAATCCAATACCATTAATCTTTTTACTCCTACTTGACTAATAAGTGTCACAAGTGACAATCACGCCTGCTTTTTTGCACAAGCGACGTACTCAGTAGATTTTGATGTATGCGACATCCTTGGCCTAATGGAAGAGATGTGAGAGAGACAAGAAGGAAAGAGAATGTATTCGACAAAGTGTTGGACAGGAAGTTGTCAATCGTAGATAGAGCAGATTCGTTCACACACGGCCATGACTGGACGCCCTATTTCAATCGAAGCCCAATCTGATAAGTGACGACATACTCCAGCTAGCCCATTTCACGCCGTCATAATGTTTCTGTTCAAATTTTCAGAATTGCTACGACTGGCTAATTCAGAAAATTTGATGAAAAAGATGATGGAAGTGTGAAGTGGGCTTAATACCATGAAGAACTTTCATGTCGGCCTTGCTTCAGTTACTTCACCACTCAAAATATGCTGAAGAGATTGAACGACCTTGGCCACGACCACCGAAGCTGATTGCTTCTTTGAAGCCTACTTGACAGACTCAACCCATACTTCATCAACCCCCAAATCCTCAGCGATACTTTCGGGGCAGCTACTCCATATTCTGAGGTTGTCGTTCAGGCTAGTTTAATTTCCATCAATGAGATATCGACCGATATGGTGGAAAGTATCCCCGTCTTGGCAGATGATGAAAAAATCTGTATTCACGAAATGTTGCACTTCGCCTCCTAAACCGATTCAAACTGACGTGGCTGATCTAAGGTCATTCTCTTGAGTGGAAGGTCAAGGCTGATTCAATTAAATCCGCAACGAGACGTTGTACTCAATCGTAACCAATCTTAAAAGGAAGAAGGCTACTGCTCCGAAAATTCGTTCTCAATGACCCGTTCGCAACGTCCATTTCCGTTTTTTATACCAACGCCAACTGTTTACGAAACGATTCATTTCACATCGCAATTAGTGGCCAGCTCTACGAACCCATATTGAGCTATCCTAAAAAACGTCCCCACATTTCTCTCCTGTGCCTTGTGGGGATCGCGTAAGAACAAAGACCAGAACAAAGTTAGAGCTAAAGCGGTGAGTTGATGCTAAATGGAAACCTTTCTGAAGTCTAGTTCCCGTTTGGCGATTGGGTAAAACAAACAGACCATCAGCAGGCAGGGTTTATTGCCCACCCGTGGACACATTTTTCTTGGAAGCGTACGATTGTTGATGTGATTTTAAAAAAACGAAGCAATGGCACTGTTGGCAAATATTATTCTTAGTAACACAAAAAAGATGTGGGAGTTTAGTACGTCCTGAGGCCTCGTGAGGTCACCTTGAGATCCAAACAGTCAATGACCTTCCAATCAACAGCAGCATTCTAAATTCTAAGTTGAAGTCCTGAATTCATCTCAATTAATCACCAGCTCTTTCACCCGATAATCTTACTAAACCCAATTGAACGGAAGTATGAACTTCCTAGAATCGAGAGTGGCATCAACGTGCCGGAATCGAAATGTACCAATTCTGACAAAAACCATCTCATGTTTAGGTGCATATCAGCCGTCCAGGCTGGCACACTAATCATCCGATTACTTCCGCCCAGTCCACCGACCGAATTGCTCGATTGATCTCCCGTCAATCTACCAATATAAATGAAGAATGAAAACCATTGATTGACGGCTCCAATTCGAATGTACTTGACTGTGCATGTAATGTAAGTTAACTCTACACGCCACTCTTTACCTTACTTGCATGTGTACAAGTATGGTCGCTACATGATGAAGGTCAGTTTCCTCGCAGCCCGAACGCATGGACGGCAAATCTCAATGCGATAGAGGTCTTGTCGACCAATTAGGTGTAACGTTTTTTAGAGTGGCCATTTTTCTGTGTGACTCCCATTGTTTGGAACACACTGGGAAACAGACTCAGGGCCGAATTTTTGAACGTTCCTTAACATTAAGGTCCACCTTAAATCTGTTGTTCTCAATGGTTTTACAATAGACTTAAGGTCGACCTTAACTTTAAAGGAGCTCGACGTCCAAGTTGTAAACACGATATTCACTAGTCTCGGGCACCCAGCTGCTCGGTCACCCAGCCGAATCTGAGGATCGATCACCTTCACGAAGGAATAAAACTAGTTTGCTAGCCACTGTTTGTAAACAAACCAGTTTGTTTACAACTTGGACGTCGAGCTCCTTTAAGGAACGTTCTAAAATACGACACTCAGTGTCGCTCAGTGTCAAGTCGCCGCTGATTTTCGTCAATCTATGGTAATGTCACAGGTCACTGCCACAACCTGACGAAAACGAAACGTAAACCTAAACCTAAACGTAAGAATCGTAGTACCCAGGAGTAACGTTGTGTGGCGCAGCTGTTCCGGCACCTCATTGTAATCGAAGTCGTGAAAACAGTTCCTATCACCAGTTTTGTTAACCCCTTGATTGCATTTTTACAATGTTTTCATGACTCTAGCTGTCCCGGGAAGTAAGATACCTGTAGTATATTTGCCTGTCACCAATAATCATATTTATGGAATGTTTGGCCTTGATCTTAACCCCGGGTCTTCAAGGTCATTATGTAAATGAAATGCACATCATCAATAACCTGTGTATAAGTATTGGTTTTACGCCTCTAGACCTACCACAAACTGATTATTTCAAATTATCAATTTCGAGATATCAAAGTATCATGATATCTCCATCATCCCGACCCTTGAATTAGAACACATCATAGAAGTCCTGACGTGAGGAACTTATGAACTAGGACTTGAATCATGTCACTAGGTTTACTACATGTCAGTGTATGGGCAGTGACAACCAAAATGTAACAGAAAAAGCTAGCAGGCGACCACGAAAATTGCTCGTAGTTGCCAGTTGTGGTGATGTGTGGCCATCAGCAGCAACGAGACCACTGAGTGGTGACGTCTGCTATAAACAGGCAGATTGTACTTTCAATTAGAGTTATTGGCTATTCCTGATACGGTTTCAAGCAGGTCTGTGTAATAATGACAACCAAGTTGGGCCTACATTGTAAAAATGCAATCTAGGTTATTACAATAAGGTGCCGGAACAGCTGCGCCACACAACGTTACTACTGGGTACTACGATTCTTACGTTTAGGTTTAGGTTTAGGTTTCGTTTTCGTCAGGTTGTGGCAGTGACCTAGTGGCACATGGGCCACTGAAAAACGTTACACCGACCGAATAACGAGCAGCGTTGGGTCAGTCGACTTCCACCCCTCCCCAGCATTGAGATTTGCCGTCCGTGTGCGCTCACCGTTCTTTCCGACGTGTCTGATTAACCTACAAACCGGCCGACAGTCTTCGAACACCAACCAAACTCCCATGGAGCACCCCTCGAGTCTCGCAAAGTGGACTTGGGTTCAGCCTCAAGGTTCAGCCTCCAACGAACGAACCTGGCGACAGCACCCCAGCCTTCTTCTTTGCCGAACTGGGTCAACAAGTTGGTGACAAGTCATGTTGTCACTATGCTGGCGTTAACGTCATCTCAGCGTGATTTGCTTCATAAAGCGATCTAACGCCAAGATAAAGCTAATGTAAAGAGAGTGCAACAGCAATGTACGAACGGCATAGCAAATTTACGACCTGGCATGTCGTTCTATCTTTAAGGACGAGGAGAATAAATGTCCTTTGATCATAAAATGCGTCAGTGTGTTAATTAAAGATCTTCTACATGCTGTCCTGGTGATCTATTGCCTCCATTGAACACATTGGAACAGGGGGTTTTATGGCGCTTGTACTTCAATTAAGATATGAAGGATTAGATACTGCCGACTACACCTGCCTTGTGAGGCGGTACATCACTCGAACTTGGCGACAGCACCCCAGCCTTCTTTGCCGAACTGGGTCATTAGTNCTCTCTGTTTTCCATTTGCAGTGGCTGTCGTGGTCGCTTTCTTTATCTGCTGGGCCCCCTTCCACACCCAGCGCCTCATCACCCTCTACGAGACAGACGCCGAATTCCCCGAGTTGAGCACGGTGCTATACTACATCTCTGGAGTGCTTTATTACGTGAGTTCCACAATCAACCCCATCCTTTATAACATTATGTCCCTGAAATTCCGGGAGGCCTTTAAAAATACGATACTGCAACCCTGCAGGAAGCGTGGGCATCGGACACAAGTGAATTATAAGTTTGACAGCAGGATGGGGGCGACAGAGACGCATTTCTCGTGGACAGAACAATCCCCTATTCAGGGACCAGGTCGGACAAATCAGCGCCATCCCTTGCTGAATAAGTATCCTCGTACGAACAGGGACGAACCCTGTCCTTCCATAAGTGAATCTGGACCACATATTAGGGAAGAGGAGGAGGAGGATACGGTGGACGATAAGACAGAGTTAGCTGATCCCGCGGTGAAGGAGATTAAGTGTAACGGACGGATACAATGCCGCCCTATCTCCATTGAGGTGACGCCGCCGTCAGAGACGGATCCGTTGACAAAACCGAATGGTAAACCGTGCAATGGATTCTAGCTGACGTGATAGGGGTTTATGTCAGGCGTGAGGGGCAAGCAGTACCATTATACACGCGCAGATAGACCCTCTAAACGGTCCTTCCCAGGGTCTGTTTGAATGAAAGGATCGTTTAGAGGGTCAGTGGCATTGGTGGTAAGCAACTGGCTTCAAGGATTACTTCCACTAGAAAACTGATTCAAATGTGATTCATTTTTGTACATATTGTAATCTCATGACATTGACGAATGTTTTCTGTACCCGGATGTTCGGAGAGCAACCCGATTCGTACATCATCTGGTGCGCATGCGCATCGTAAAACGGCAGTAAACAGGATGGTTGATCTCCCGCGGTTGAAGGAGAAATAGAAAAGGACGATTCGTCCTGAAGAGCTGGGATAAATTGCAGGACATCTTGAAAGGAGGGAAGTCGAACTGAAACCGACGTGAACTTCGTGCACCAGACCATCAGCTAGGCCTACCTGTCCATGTGACCTCCAGAACTGTCTATTTGACCTTGACCAGAGGTCAACCTGTATGCTCTCTCTGAAGGTAAAAGACAGATCACAAAGAATCAGTGGGGGTACGTTGAATGGTGTACTTGGTTCTACGCCATTGGGCTCTTCCTTTAGTAGGCCATACTCCAACTGTTCTCAAGTGCAATCGAGATACTGTATTTTACTATTGCAGGGCAGGGGCGGATCTAGAAGAGGGGGCGCATTGTGCTACTAAACATTGAAATCCGCGGAGAATTTCAAAGGTTTGCTCCAAATTCCAGAATATCACGGTCGGTTTTATAGATTTCTTGGCCAANTTTGTTGGCCAAAAGGGAGGCGCGTGCCCCGCCCCCCCCCCCTCTCTGGATCCGCACCTGCAGGGCATCTTGACCTTTGAATCCTGTGACTCTACATTGCAGCAACAAGCTATCTCTCATCCCTGCGCCCAACCTCATCCTAAACCACCTCGCATCCTTCGTATTGTCATTTTTCATTTCGACATATCTGTCATTCGATCGTACCATTGCCAGCATCCACGGTACCAACATTACATCATTACGTCAACGACCTGCACAATGGCATATTCCATTTACTAAGTAGCATGCTTTTACGAGGGAGGAAGATGTTTTGATGAAGTCAATTGAAAGCGAATGGTACAAGCGTCGAACGACTTCCAGCGTACTCAGAGGTAGTACGGATCGTCTGACGAGATGCTTTCGCGCGGAGCTAATCGCTGAAGCCATTCGCTGACATTTCTCAGCAAATCAAATGATACTTAAAAACATAAAACTTCTATCTTTTACACCGGTGAACTCGTTGTCATTAGTCTCGACTGCATTCAGAGCGATCCAGATCACCCGTATGACGACAACGTCGATGTTTTTCAGTCAGCACAGTAATGGTTTCCTTTCTCAGCAGGTAGATCTTCTTAACTCAAAATGAAACATCACTGACTTTAAAAAATAACGGTATCAGTGATGCACTTTAAAGGAGGCCTGCCCTCATTATTGTCGCCAAACGTCGATTGTGCAGAGTCTTCTAAATCTCTCTAGTTATTGCAAATGGCAGGAATCGTCAATACCACTATCATTCTTCCCCTCTTCATCAGTCGACAACTATGGCAAGCTGTTTGTTCATTATTTCCAGAAACTTAGTTTTTGCTCCAGAAACTAGGTTTCTGACTTCAAAAGCTAAGTTTCTGGTCCAAAAACTTTGTACATGTAACTAGTTTCTGGCAAAAACTTACTTTCAGGCAGAAACTACATGTAAGTTTTTGCCAGAAAATAAATTTTCGACTAAAGAGAAACCAAGTTTTTGATCCAGAAACTTAGTTTCTGTTCCAGAAACTTAGTTTTTGGATCCAAAGTACAAGTTTGATCGTCAAAAACTCTGGGCCAAAAACTTAGTTTCTGAAGTCTTCAACATAGTTTCTGCCTTTTATTGAACGAACTGCTTTCCATAACCGGGTTTTTGCAAACGGAAACTAAGTTTTTGGGCCGAAACTAAGTTTTTGACTTCAGAAACCAAGATTTCGGTCCAAAAACTTAGTTTTTGGTGCAGAATCTTAGTTTTTGCTCGTGAAACTAAGTTTCTGGATCCAAAATACTAGTGAGATGTCCAAAAACTAAGTTTCTGGAAGTCGTTTCTGGAGCGAAATAATGAACAAACGGCTTGCCATAGTCAACTGCATTTATGTCACTGTCATCATCATCACCATCATCATCATCATCATCATCTTCATCGTCATCATCACAATCCAAAGGAGTCCAATCATTGATACCGCCTGTAACCCAATGAGAGCCTGGCAACGACTGAAAACGGTCGCCTGACAAATCTGCTGACGTCATCAAAGAACGATAACAGCCATTAACCAATCAGCGTTGGCTTTCTATGACGACGGCGTTGCCAAAGCCTCCATCTTTTCTGTGCCAGTAATGGTTATCCTCACGTATCACCACACTATGATTCTGTTCATATTGCCTTCAGCCAAAATTTCATTTACCACTTTGCATATCCATTGTCATCATAACATAAGTCTTCATAGTAGCCTTGAAAAATCCCTCGTATCCGTAATCTCACTTGCACAAACCAGCATCATTTTGTGTCCAATGCTTCGAGTGTTTTCCATTGGCTCAATCATTGCCCTCCCTGGCAGCTTACAATCATCACCATTATCACCATTACCACATTAGTTAAAAGCTAATAAGGCCTAGAGAACGTTATAAGTTTTCATAAACGTTTATGACGTGTTTGGTAACAATAGCTACCACTACCAGCAGTTCATTTGGGTCGTGAAGCTTTACCCCCCACGCACACAGCTACATCGGGCTGAAATCCAGCTAGGGCGACATCGAATTGCCAGCCTTTCATGCTCAAGGATGTTTGAGAAAAACTGCCACCTTAGTTAAAAGTTATAAACGAGAGCAGTAGCTGTTGTGTGGAAGTTTTTGAGCGGAACGTTGTCGACGGCGTTTGCAACGGCCCAGTATCAACCTCCATGTAAACGGTGATATAAAAGCAGAGGTCGTCCTCCACCACTGGAGGACGACCTCTGCTTTTGTGTGTCGCCTTTGTGCTATATTTCTGAATATCCATGTAAACGGTGGGTATATTTTATTGTAAAAACTTGGACGCTGGATGCTTGATTCGCGATCTTTCGTATTCCTTCAGGATGTTACATCGCCCGGGTATCTCCACCAAGTCCCAAACTCCTCACAGCGCCACCTAGTCTCCAATCGTCCGACCTAACGTTACAGTGGTAGAGCCATCATAAAATGCGGAATGGAACGGGTGACGATGGGAACGAGATTGCCAGAGTCCAGCATCCAAGACACAGCAGTATCCAGATCTCTGCTGTCCATTCCTTCTTTCACACCATCCTCTGCATCATCACACCATTTTTCCTGACATCGCCTCATCCTTATCATTTCTTGATCATATATCATATATCATATATCATTATCACCTTTCCATATAAACACATGCATACAACGACACGCTGAATCAGGCCATTTTTCATCTCTGCCGAACAGCATCTATTGTGAAAAACACCGTATCATTTCATCATCAGAACAACAATCGGTGGTCATTTCAGTGCAGTGCCATCAATTGAATGGTGTTTGTCCAGGCGCCATGATGGCCAGTCATCAAATCACATGACAATGACGTCAGTATACAACATTGTCTACATCATCATCACGCCATCTTCCATTAACATTGTCCCATTTGCCATCACTTCAGATAGCATTGCGTAATAATGTTTTTGCATAAAAGTCATAGCAAAAACGTCCCAAGGTTCAAAGGTCGGCAGTATTCAAAGGTCGGCAGTATTCATCAAAGGTCGGCAGTATTGTTCAAAGGTCGGCAGTATTGCTGCGACAGGATTTTTCTCCTTGGCACTAAGGAAAATCGCGGCTTCAATTATGAGGAAATTATTATTGGAAAATGTCACTCAGCAGCGATCCCATCAGCTGATTTGGTGCACAAAGGTCAGGCTCGTGAGGACATGGCATTTCTGATCAATAATAAACCATTCATTGCGCTAAAGCACCTCTTTCTTAACTCAATTATCTTATGACAAAGTGTGAATCCAGAGAAGTTTTCTTGTCGTTTGGGATTATAGTAAGGGATGAATTCACGCCCGCAGCTTCTGCAAGACTTGGGACAACCGCACACAAAGTCCGATAGTGCTTTCTTGCCTATCGGCGATTTAGTTGATGGGAAAATGTGTTATAACTAACTGCCGACAGCGCTATCGGACTTTCTGTGCGGTCGGCCCAGGTTGGCAGACTTCCATTGATATGAACGCTGTGATGTGTCTGGCCAACAGTTTCATGCCGAGTACCAGTCAAGCCAGTAGGCCTACTCCCAGTCCTCTTCACATTCTCCTCCCAGTTCAAGACGTCGAAGAAAGGCACAACCGCTCACAGCGCCTCCCAGTGGTGAAAGTTTGAAGATTCTTTGTTGTTAAACCGCCATCCATGTGAGTATCTACAAATGTTGGCAGGACTTGTCATGTCACGTGATCACATGTTCCAGACAAGTGGAGTCTGGGCGTCCTTTGATGACGGCGTACATACATGTACAGTTAAGCCCGATTTTATTCATACCCCATGAAAAATTACAGGAAAAATATTTAGAAAATATCTATCAGTTGAACTGGCACGGCTGTGGCTTCATTCCATGACTTTTAGGAAATCAGGGTTATTACGGTTCCGCTTGAGCGCACGCGAATAATGTCTGTTTGAAAAACGTACTTTTTCGTAGTGCGCTCAAGCGGAACCGTAATAACCCCTGTTCGCAATTAATCGCATTTTTTGGGTGTGCACTCAAGCAGAACGGAATGTGATTTTTTAGGGAATTGGAGTGATTACGGTTCCGCTTGAGCGCACACCAAAAAAATGCAATTTTTTAGGGAATTGGGGTGATTACGGTTCCGCTTGAGCGCACACCAAAAAAATACAATTTTTTAGGAAATCGGGGTTATTATGGTTCCGCTTGAGCGCACGCAACAAGTAATGTCTGTTTGAAAAACGTCCTTTTTCGTGTGCGCTCAAGCGGAACCGTAATAACCCCTGATCGCTAAAAAATCGCTTTTTGGTGTGCACTCAAACGGAACGGTAAAAAAATGTGATTTTTTAGGGAATTGGGGTGATTATGGTTCCGCTTGAGCACAGGCGAATAACGTCCGCTTGAAAAACGTACGTTTTCGTGTGCGCTCAAGCGGAACCGTAATAACCCCAGTTCCCCGGAAAAAAATCGCATTTTTTGGGTGTGCACTCAAGCAGAACGTTAAAAATATGTGATTTTGTAAGGGAATTGGAGTGATTACGGTTCCGCTTGAGCACACACAAAAAAAGCATTTTTTTAGGAAATCAGGGTTATTACGGTTCCGCTTGAGCACACGCGAATAATGTCTATTTGAAAAACGTGGTTTTTCGTGTGAGCTCAAGCGGAACCGTAATAACCCATGTTCGCAAAAAATCGCATTTTTTGGGTGTGCACTCAAGCAGAACGGTAAAAAATGTGATTTTTTAGGAAATTGGGGTGATTACGGTTCCGCTTGAGTGCACACCAAAAAAATGCATTTTTTTAGGAAATCGGGGTTATTATGGTTCCGCTTGAGCACACGCAAGTAACAACTGCTTGGAAAACGTACTTTTTCATGTGCGCTCAAGCGGAACCGTAATAGCCCCTGTTCGCAAAAAAAATCGCATTTTTGGGGTGTGCACTCAAGCGGAATGGTAAAAAATGTGATTTTTTAGATTTCATGTGCGCTCAAGCGGAACCGTAATAACCCCTGTTCACGAAAAAATCGCATTTTTTGGGTGTGCACTCAAGCAGAACGTTAAAAATATGTGATTTTTTTAGGGAATTGGAGTGATTACGGTTCCACTTGAGCGCACACAAAAAAAGCAATTTTTTAGGAAATCAGGGTTATTACGGTTCCGCTTGAGCACACGCGAATAATGTCTATTTGAAAAACGTAATTTTTCGTGTGCGCTCAAGCAGAACCGTAATAACCCCTGTTCGCGAAATATTCACATTTTTTGGGTGTGCACTCAAGCAGAACGTTAAAAATATGTGATTTTGTAAGGGAATTGGAGTGATTACGGTTCCGCTTGAGCGCACACAAAAAAAGCATTTTTTTAGGAAATCGGGGTTATTACGGTTCCGCTTGAGCACACGCGAATAATGTCTATTTGAAAAACGTAGTTTTTCGTGTGAGCTCAAGCGGAACCGTAATAACCAATGTTCGCAAAAAATCGCATTTTTTGGGTGTGCACTCAAGCAGAACGGTAAAAAATGTGATTTTTTTAGGAAATTGGGGTGATTACGGTTCCGCTTGAGCGCACACCAAAAAAATGCAATTTTTTAGGAAATCGGGGTTATTATGGTTCCGCTTGAGCACACGCAAGTAACGACTGCTTGAAAAACGTACTTTTTTTATGTGCGCTCAAGCGGAACCGTAATAGCCCCTGTTCACAAAAAAATCGCATTTTTGGGGTGTGCACTCAAGCGGAACGGTAAAAAATGTGATTTTTTTTAGGGAATTGGGGGATTACGGTTCCGCTTGAGCGCAGACCAAAAAAAAGCAATTTTTTAGGAAATCGGGGTTATTACGGTTCCGCTTGAGCACACGCGAATAATGTCTATTTGAAAAACGTAGTTTTTCGTGTGCACTCAAGCAGAACGGTAAAAAATGTGATTTTTTAGGAAATTGGGGTGATTACGGTTCCGCTTGAGCGCACACCAAAAAAATGCAATTTTTTAGGAAATCGGGGTTACTATGGTTCCGCTTGAGCACACGCAAGTAACGACTGCTTGAAAAACGTACTTTTTCATGTGCGCTCAAGCGGAACCGTAATAGCCCCTGTTCGCGAAATAATCACATTTTTTGGGTGTGCACTCAAGCAGAACGGTAAAAAATGTGATTTTTTTAGGGAATTGGGGGATTACGGTTCCGCTTGATCGCACACCAAAAAAAGCAATTTTTTAGGAAATCGGGGTTATTATGGTTCCGCTTGAGCGCACGCGAGTAACGTCTGTTTGAAAAACGTCCTTTTCGTGTGCGCTCAAGCAGAACCGTAATAACCCCCGTTCGCTAAAAAATCGCTCTTTTGGTGTGCACTCAAACGGAATGGTAAAAAATGTGATTTTTTTAGGGAATTGGGGTGATTATGGTTCCGCTTGAGCGCACACAAAAAAATTCGATTTTTTTTAGGAAATCAGGGTTATTACAGTTCCGCTTGAGCGCATGCGAATAACGTCCGTTTGAAAAACGTACGTTTTCGTGTGCGCTCAAGCGGAACCGTAATAACCCCTGTTCGCGAAAAAATCGCATTTTTTGGGTTTGCACTCAAGCAGAACGTTAAAAATATGTGATTTTTTTAGGGAATTGGAGTGATTACGGTTCCACTTGAGCGCACACAAAAAAAGCAATTTTTTAGGAAATCAGGGTTATTACGGTTCCACTTTAGCACACGCAAATAATGTCTATTTGAAAAACGTAATTTTTCGTGTGCGCTCAAGCGGAACCGTAATAACCCCTGTTCGCGAAATATTCACATTTTTTGGGTGTGCACTCAAGCAGAACGGTAAAAAATGTGATTTTTTTTTAGGGAATTGGGGTGATTACGGTTCCACTTGAGCGCACACCAAAAAAATGCACTTTTTTAGGAAATCGGGGTTATTATGGTTCCGCTTGAGCGCACACAAGTAACGTCTGTTTGAAAAATGTCCTTTTTCGTGTGCACTCAAGCGGAACCGTAATAACCCCTGTTCGCTAAAAAATCACTTTTTTTGGTGTGCACTCAAACGGAATGGTAAAAAATGTGATTTTTTAGGGAATTGGGGTGATTATGGTTCCGCTTGAGCACACACAAAAAATGCGATTTTTTAGGAAATCAGGGTTATTACAGTTCCGCTTGAGCACACACGAATAATGTCTATTTGAAAAACGTAATTTTTCATGTGCGCTCAAGCGGAACCGTAAAAACCCCTGTTCGCGAAATAATCGCATTTTTTGGGTGTGCACTCAAGCAGAACGGTAAAAAATGTGATTTTTTTAGGGAATTGGGGTGATTACGGTTCCACTTGAGCGCACACCAAAAAAATGCATTTTTTAAGGAAATCGGAGTTATTATGGTTCCGCTTGAGCGCACGCGAGTAACGTCTGTTTGAAAAACGTATTTTCTCGTTTGCGGTCAAGCAGAACCGTAATCACCCCATTTGATGAAAAATTGTATTTTTTAGCGTTCCGCTTGAGCGCACGCTAATATCACATCACAACAAGGCTGAAGTCTATTAAAATAATACCGGTACCATCTTTATTTAAATAAAAATAAAAATAAAAGTTGTTACATTTTACAATGTACATGTTCAAATTATAGGAGTAGGCAAAGTGTCAAGATGATTAACTGCACAATGCACACATTGATAAATATAATTGATAAATATAATTGATAAATATAATAAATAAAAGGTCTTACTGGTGAGCTGCCAAAGAGGGGCTCGTTCCAGCAGTGTCTGCAACTGGCTTTCGTAGCAAGAGCATTCTGCAATGAGGAACCGGACGAACTAACGTCACGACGTGGCGCTGCTATCGATGAGACCGAAGTTTCTTTTTTCAACGTGATTTCCAGTCATTTCCATTAACTTCTGGCGTGAAATCAACCCGATTTTTTCGGTCGCATGACATTAAAATTTACACCATCTTGTCGCGGATGAAAATTTCTAAAATTCCTTTGCTTTTTTCCTTAAAATAAAGAGGTAGGATGGCGATAACGGCAACGTCTTTATCTCACTTTTTCCTGTAGAATTTCCTGTAGATTTTTTCATGACGCAACGTCAACACATAAAACGACGTCAATGACGTCGGTTCGGTCTCATCGATCGCTGCGCCGACCTGTCGGGATAAACGGCACGCGGGTTCCTCATTACTCTTGCTTTACACTTGCAGTTCGATTCATGCCACCACCAACCAACCAACTGGCAAAAGTTTCATCCTGATGAACATGATGAAGGTGGCCATGCAAAAGAAGAAGATTGGCAGGGGATCGCCTGAGTGACTATTCTTTCCTGCGACTAGAATTTTCGTCCCTCATCTCGTCTGTGGGATGATCGCCTCGCTCCATCCTCATGTACTCCGGCTCGTCTCCATACTCCCAATCAGAGTAATCAGACCCGCTGTAATCAGAGCCAGCATCATCGTAAACATTCATCGAGATCAACTCCTTCTTTG
>NMRB01003826.1:0-12826 GCA_002633025.1 Notospermus geniculatus | reverse complement strand
AGGTTTAAACTACGAAGACGTCTGTGCCAATAGCAGAAACAGGCAGACGACCAGTCCAGAACCTCGCACGTGGGGTGCAGGAGAACGAAAGCAGAGTGATAGTGCGGGGGAGGAGGGGTGACAACTGAGTGGTGGGTGTGGGGACGCGAAACGTGAGGGCCACTTTTACTTACAGGAGCAGACGTGCTGAGCATACCGTCCGTATGAAGACATGCAGACTGATCGGGTGATCTGTAGATCGTATAGGCATGTTCCAAAGGGTAAACGGAAACAAATTGTTATGGAAATCTCCGGAATGAATGCTCCGAACAAAGAGCTTCCATTATTTCCTCAACAACTCCTCCAGTGCTAATCAGAATCATCCATTTCATCACCGGGTTGAAAGTGCCTGTAAAATGGGGTAATCACTTCCAAAACTGATTACCAAATCCCAGAGAGCCTCCATTCTCATTATTTGGCCATTTGCTATGTTCAGCTACTACTATTTTTCTCTAATAAGCCACGATTAAGAAGGTAAACTGAACTTTCGGAGCTGTTCAGCTATTAGTAGCTAATCGAGTTGGAAATAGAAACGTCATTTTTTTCATTAGGAATTGTTGGAAATATCAGGCAAACGTTAGCTCTGGCATCAAAGGACTTGTTATAGTATGCAGGGAATCAGTTTTTCTCTCAGTGTCGGCTGATAATATTTAGTGTTTCACCTTCTAAGAAGAATCATGCCGCTTCGTGCGATACCCTCCACGAGAAGACAATATCCGCCTCGCTTATCAAGCATTGCCGACGCTTTGACGAGGTCAATGAACCCTTTGTCCAGATCTGACAGACAGGGTCTTCATATCTGACAATCGACAACCTCCTGGCTGTACAACTCCGTCATCGCTCCGCATTTGATGTTCAAGACGGTTGCAAAACGCTCCGAACATCCGTCATTTTGCACTCCGGAAGAATAATTTCTATCCTGCATGGTGATAAGTCACAAACCGTCGTCACTGGTAACGGTAAGCCACTGGCTTCTGTGCCAAGGATTTTTGATCGGCGACTTTGACGTGTGGAGGCCAATAACTAAACGCTTGCACAAAAAAGGACACAGGATCATTCACCAGGCTGTGTTAGAATTTAAACGGCATTAGCCGCATCAGTTTTTTCATAATTAATTGATGGATGGGTCGGGACTTTTCTGGATAGCAGCCGGTTTGGATGCATGAAGTAAGACGAATGGGATGAAATCTTGCGCCACAGAAGAGAACAACTAGCGGGACTTGTAATGCCCTGGTATCCTGCACGATGATTGTCAACAAGCGCGCAACGAACGATTTTCTGTCCGCCATGAAACTAGCGCGTTAGCTGTTGGGTTGTTTGGTGGACCAAGCCAACGTACACCAGCAGCACAGAACACACGGAGGGTCTTCGAATGGACCATATCGGTTCGGTTTCCATACAGATTGAAATCAGAAGTTCTCCTTACCTGTCCGATGAGTACAGGTATGGCTAATATAAAGGAGAGAAACCACAAGACTATGATGACCCGTCTGGCCCGGCTCGGTGTGCACGTATACTTGGCTCGCATCGGATGCAGGATGGCGTAGTATCTGCAAAGAGAGAAAGGGGGCGTGACAATGGTGATGGCGATGTTGATGGTGACAGTGACGACGATGGTGATGACGCTGATGCGATGTTGGAGATGATGGTGATGGTGATGACGATGGTGGTTCAGGAGGATGACGATGGCGGTGACTCCGATGATGACGACGACGACGCGAAGGTGATCGGATTGGTGACGATGATAGGGATACCGATGACAACGATGGTGGGTGTGGGAGATGACGATGACGATGACGCGCGATGGTGATGGTGATGGCAATGACGATGGCGATGGTGACGACGGTCGTGTACCTCACCAATACCGAGTTTGAAGGCTCTAGGATAAGCTCATTGTCAGAATATCGATGTCCTCAAAAACATAATATCACCGATCGAGCTAATATTGATACAGATCGATAAGATCTATAATCGATCATGTATTTATCCCGATATTCTCTCTCTAATCTCTCCCCTCGTAGCTACAAAAGCAGTTAGTTAGCAGCTAAGAACCAGTCATCTATCATTTACTGTAAGTGTCAATCATTCCTATTGGTTTTACATTAGACGTATTAATGGCTTACTACAAATGGCTCCTAATATCTCACAAGGTAGAACAGCTTGATGGCCGCTGTAAGTACTGGTGGAAGGAGGATGGCTGATAAGGGGTGCTGGGAAATCGACATCAGCAGAGGTACACAGAAAAAATCCCGCGGAGACGAACAATGCAGGAGAAAGAGTTTGAAAAAGTATTCCACTATCAATAAAATTGGATTTCTGCGAATCTAGAGGCGACCAGGTACAAACTTTTGATTGAAAATCGACCAGAAACACAAAGCCACGTGAACAATGGAGGCAGACGACAGGTCTCTGTTGCCGTCGCCGTGTCGTGTGTCTCCTTAATGAGGTGAGAACAACCTTCCTCTGGTCACTTCCGGTCGGATGTGCCGGATAAAGACTGGTCTTGTCAAAGAATGGACCTCATTCGGCACCTTCAATCACAATGACATCAATTTCCACATGAGGAACACGTCTCCTAAGCTCCTCAGCTGGAATACGTAACTCATCCCCCGAGATCTAACTGGCAAAAAACTTCTCTAATAATTCTGTCAACTACATCGGAATCAACTCTGGAGAAATGACAAAGTTAGCTTTTTTCTTAAACGAATTCTTAATTGACTGGCAGAGATTTATTGCCGTGATGTAAATTCTAATGGGGAGTTTTGGCACAATCCACTTTCTACCTTTTGTCTTCTGTCAGAAACGAAGTCACAACGGAATGCATCAAGAATGACATTAGCTTCTGATGTCTGGGAGAATTCAACAACAAAATATTTCAGTATCATTTGAACTTGGAGACGCCGCTTACATGTTAGTCTTTCTCGTTTTCGTCCGCATGTAGCGAGGTTTAGATTCATCCCAGACAACGAGAATGAACAGAGGAGGATCCCTCTCTTTTCGGACTACGTCATCAAAACTGGAGTACCGGTACTTCACTAGGTTTAGTTGTCACGTCGTCTGAGGAACGCCATCATGTCGTTATTTTCTGGACCAACTTCTGAGTATGATTACGATTGAAGTCATTAACCTCCCTCCCAGTTTAAGACACTTTATGAGGTGCTGAAGCCGTGGGCAGCAACTTTTCGGTTTACTCTATCTCGGTCGATGGTAAGTTCTTACTTCTGACGAAAGAGCGAAAGTAGGGCGGAGCGCTTCGACAAGAGTGCGTTCGGAGTCCAACTTTCGACTGTAACCTACTCCGATCTCCAACTCAAACCACGTAGGCTGGACGGAAAATATGAAATGAATATGACAGAACAACAGATGAGAAGAATGTGGTATTCATAGCTGACTGGAAATTGGTAAATAACATGACGTGAAAATAACATAGAAGAATTGACGAGTGTTCTGTAGCGGAGAGTCTGGGCATCCGTCAATGATATAATGCATTACATATCTGATGCAGCCATAGTTTCTCATCTGGTTTTATCTGAGTGACAGATGAGCAAACCTTCGAGAGGGTACTAAAGGCCAGAGAAATTGCCTCTCCCGTCGGTGGTGTTTGGATTTCGCATTTGTCAAGAGTGAGAGGTCTATGAGAGGTTGACTCGGGTAAGATGTCATAATATAGACAGGTTAGAGTGGCATCGTTGTGGATGGATACGTATTCGTTATCTCAGTCAATGTATTGTAGTTCCTCTTGAAATAGTTTACTCGTCTTGCTATTCGTGGGGGAAATGGGAAAGGGTAACACTTTACAGAAACAGTACCACACAGTCTCGGAACCCCCGGCCTGAAAAGTTAACGGGCATATCAGCCGGACAAACTTTAAGTTTTATATTACATACAAAACACCAACAGAGGCATTTTTCTACAGCGAGATAACAAGAAATTGAACCGAAACCTTACTGAAATTCGACAACCTTGCTGTCAGACTAAAAGTACATGTAGGCTATAAGGGACCAACTGTCAGTAAGGTGAGGCTGCTTACAGACCCATAAGACTCAGTACTCCCATGTCATAACAGCGAATCTTACACCTCTCTCAGTCGTATTGACGTTCTGTTGATATTCTATGTATTACCAGGGTCGAGTTATCTCATTCTCCGCGCGGTTAATGTGACGGCTTTAGATGACAGCTTATCTCACGGATTATGAATCAACGGAAAGGCTTTGCTGGGTGATACGGGCATCGAGCTTACGGGCGATGCTGCTGATTCCTAGCTTAACCAATAAACGGTGTTCTTTGTGATAGATATAATCCAACAGTTCATTCAAAATTAGTTGTAGTTAGACGCCGACATCGTCGTATCGGTTCGTGGCAGAATCTCGCGAGGCCATTCATTGACTCGCGATTTGACGCCAACAAAATCGTCCGTTGGTTCGGGGTCGAACCAACCTCCTGCGCATGCCTAGCTTGACTACTTCCGGTGGTCAATAATATTCGATTGGATCTGCTGTGGAGAGTGAGATCGAACGTGGCGTCCTGAAAATCTTATCGCGCATCGGACGCAGACGCTGGCGTCTGAATTACGACGAATCAAGCTTAAAGCAGACGACACCACGCCGACAAGGCGGTTGATCAAAATTCTGCTAAGGCCATTCAAAATAAATTACTTGTTTATCATCATTCAACCTTATGATATTGGGGAGGGAGGGCCTTTGATATTTGATATTTGATATTTCGTCTGGGTAACAATACCGTACGGTAATCTAATCAAAGAAGTGCTCACCTTGGTATTGGCCACTCATCGAAAGATCGCCAACACTTTATGGAATGTCAAAATGAATCGACACCACTTCGTGATCTGAAGTCTTGGTGTCAAATGGTTGATGATAGGACAATTTGGACGGGAAGTTTTTACAGTCCATTTACAATACAATGATGCGATATACTGGTGACAGAAAAAGTGATGTTCATGATGGTAAAAAATCAAGCTGCAGCTAACTGACAGCATCAGGTAAGTAGACTAGACGTTTGGCTGTAAATGGACGAAGTTAGCTCTCAATGGGTCACATGAATAAAGACTAGTAAATGCTTTTACTTGAATTTTGCAATACAAATGCACTAGACATTGATGTATATGGGCAGTTTCGTTTGTCCTATTGGTCTGAGCAAAATGACGCTGCTCCTCGTGAGAGGCTTTCTCGCGCGAGTGGCTCTCGATGGGCAAATCAACAATGAGCAGTGTTGCTCAGGTCATTGGGTCATATGAATAAAGACTAGCAAATGGGGAATGCTTTTACTTCAGATTTGTAAAGCACTGCCTCGTACATTTGTATTGCAAAATTCAAGTAAAAGCATTTGCTAGTCTTTATTCATATGACCCATTTTGTCTCAGCGTAAGCTGTAAGCAAACACTGGTTGCCCATTGAGAGACAACTCGGGTGATTCGCAACGCTACAAACGGAATCTCAAGATTCGGACAACCACGAAAATTTCCTTACCTTTCGACACTCATGGACGTGAGCGTGAGCACGGAGCATATGGCTGACACGTTCATCATGTAGTTGACGAACTTACAAAGGAAAGGGCCGAAGTCCCAAGTGTACGAGAAGAACTTGGCAAACTGCAAGTAGATAATAAAGTAACGAAATAACATGACGTGATGAAGAAATTGGATTACGGAAGGAGAATGGGATTAGATGAGGTAATGAGCCGAAGGAACAAAAAGTGCCATGATTGATAGTATTAGGGCGGTATTCAAAAAGGGTGTTTAAGGCTAAGAATCCATTCACGCGATTTTCGCGCCGCGCGATGTCGCATCCTTTGTCCCCGACCAACGCGGCGGAAACAAACAATGCTTTCGAGCGTCTGCCGCTCGAAATTCGCGTGAATGGACAGCCAGTCTAAAGGGCTCCGCACACTGGCGACTAAAATGGGGGCGACTGCCGATGCGACTACTACGTCGCCTGCGATAATTACCTTTGAGGTCGATCAAAAAAAATAAAAATATGTTCAGTCGCCTCTGTGGTCGCAAGGCCGGTCGCCTAGAAAATCGCTCGAAAAATCGCCAGTCTGCGGAGCCCTTTAGGCTGCTTTTCCACGAGACGTTTGCGAGCGCGGAAAAGGAGGCGGGCGCGGGTGGACAAAATCGATCCAACGTATTTCCCTTTAGCTGTTTCACATGCACCCGCTCCCGCCACCGAAACCGCATCCGCAAACGCCTCGTGGAAAAGCAGCTTTAGGCTAAGAATCCATTCACGCGATTTTCTTGCCGCAGACGCTCGAAAGCATTGTTTCCGCCGCGTTGGTCGTGGACAAAGGATGCGACATCGCGCGGCACGAAAATCGCGTGAATGGATTCTTAGGCTTAGGCTTAGCATTTAGTGAAGTTACACGGCTTCTAAAGCCGGTGACAGACTGGCGCGTACGCAGCGCGTCATGCACGCGATCCACCAATCAGATCATTCGGTAGCTGTTTCGGCCCATGTTACCGCCTCACTGATTGGTTGAACGCTTCCCGACGCGCTGCTTACGCGCTGGTCTGTCACCGCCCTTAGTCTTAATCGCGCAATGATCACCCTTTTTGAATTTTTGAATACCCTTAATGTCTTTGGGGGGAAAAGTTCCGGGAATATTTTCGTATCACATCTGAAGCCGCCTGCAGAAATTTTTCATCCAAACGTCTCAGATTTTACACCTTAACAAAATGGCTCCGCTACAGACCGGAAGGTGTCTGTGACGAACCTTGGGATTCGATCCTGGTGATGTTTGGAACTCTCTGAAAGGTTTGGTCTGGTGGGAAGCGGACGAACCTTTTAGAGCTGATATATACCAATCAAATTAACAGCCATAGCGGGATGGTAGAGTGCCAATATTGGGATGGTAGAGCACCAATAAGTAATTCTCGTCCTGCAGACAACGATATTGGTTTCCCCCACACACGGCGAGGAGCGATGCTCCATGATGAATCATTGACGGGGCCGATAAACAGTCCAATGCTCTGTGGACAACGTGTCCATCCTGAGATATGCCACCAATGGAATGAGGAACACGTATAACTTTTTATCCCGACAGGGCGGCGCTGCGAACGGTCGTACGAACGAAGACGTCAACAACAGAGCAAAACAATGCAATGACGTCGCGTCACGACGTCCTTGACGCAGTGCAACACGGACCGAGACGGTGAAAAAAAAGGTACAACCGCTCACAGCGCCTCCCAGTGGCGGTAGTTCTGCAGTTTCCTCATTGAGACACAAACGTCACTTTCATCGGGTGGTTATCGCCATAGGAATGAAGCATCTTCAATAAAACCACGGGAAAACGCATTTCTGGTCATTGCCGAAAGCTCCGTGGCACCAGCTGATGAGTTTATTGGTAGTGATGGTGGGACTGTTGACTTCTCGGTTGAGGGATGTCCAATCGGGTCGACAGATTTGCAAGAAGAAACACGGTCTGGATTTATCATATTTGCCCTGCCAAAGAGACCAAGACTGAACAGGAAAGTAAGAACAGTGGGCATAGCAACTATTTTTCGGATCGCGAACGCAGAGGTGGATAACCTGGGGCACCTGTATTCCAAAACATCTCATGATTCGTCAGGGATGCCCCAGACTTCACCTCCATATCCAAACATTGTGACGGCTACGTGTATGGCAGGCCGCAGTGGACACAATTCGTATTTTATATCCATATAAATTCCTATTTTATGTGGATATATATTCGTATTTTATGTCGACATATATTCCGACCAATCAGAATGACTTTCTTTATATGCACAATAATTCGATTTTATATACACATAAATTCGATTTTATATACACATTAATTCGATTTTATATACACATTAATTCGAATATATCTACACATAAAGTCTATTTTATATACACATAAAATAAAGTTGACGAATTTATATACACATAAATTCCGATTTTATATGGACATAAAATCAGCCGATCAGAGTAGCGCTTTATATGTGTATATATATTCACTTCCGTATTGATAATTCGAACTTCCGTATCTGATCTGCTCATTTCCGTATCGAAAATACTTTCAGCCAATGGGAACCATCGTTTCATCGCACAGCTGCATTGTGGGTTGTGGGTTCCCATTGGCTGAACGTATTTTCCATACGGAAGTGAGCAAATCTGATACGGAAGTGAATATATATACACATATAAAGCGCTACTCTGATTGGCTGATTTTATGTCCATATAAAATCGGAATTTATGTGGATATAAATTCGCCCAGTTCAATTTATGTGTAGATATATTCGAATTTATGTGTATATAAAATTGATTTTATGTGTATATAAAATCGAATTAATGTGTATATAAAATCGAATTTATGTGTATATAAAATCGAATTTATGTGTATATAAAATCGATTTTATGTGTATATAAAATGAATTATTGTGCATATAAAGAAAGTCATTCTGATTGGTCGGAATATATATGGACATAAAATACGAATATATATCCACATAAAATAGGAATTTATATGGATATAAAATACGATTTGTGTCCACTCTGGCCTGCCATATACGTGAGAGTGTCAGAGGTTGGGTCGTAACTCGTCGTGCTATGGCTCAAAGCAACTTACATCGGATTCGCCGCAGGCATGCATCGGTCAGAGGCGAGGTCTTTGTGAAGAAACTCCGTCGGTCTTGTCACGCAGCGGATATGGAATGCCGGGTTGCTTTGCACTGGGGTGGAAAAAGCGGTTACGGAAAAAGTGTCCGCATGAGGTGAAATGAAGGATGGAGCTCTGACCGCAGAAGTTCACACGGCGTAATCAGTATGCGTGGAGGCAAAGCAACGGAATGGAGAAGAAAAAGATGAAATTATTGACACCTTTGACACAAAGGTTTGTAGAAGTGTCTCCGTACCGATGTGAAGGATAGTCACGCAGGTCAACGGCTTTCAAAAGGTTTGGTATACGGTAGTCGGAGCGGTAGTGGTAAAACGGAGACAGGGGATTGTGTACTGTGGCTCGGTTGTGTGGGTGTGGGGGCACTGGTGGGATTACCATCGGCCCAGCCACTGTCTCAGACTGACTGTTACTTATGAAAGAGTTGCTGACGACTCTGGAGAATCATTGCCAGGTACAAACCGGAATTTTCATAAGTATTTCTCATGAATAATTCGTTTCATCACGATTTAATTCCCCTGCCTGGTACAGGAGAAGAAAGTGGGACAAAGTAGACTATAGTATGCTATGAATCGTAATCAGACAGACACATGGGGAATGCTGCAGACGGTCTCGGAGGAACGTAAAGTTATGTGGTCCAGGTACTGTTCAAGCCATCCTCACTGATCGACACCAGAGTTGGGTTGTAGTAAGAAACAATGTTTGGGGTCTCGTTGTATTGCCTTTGGTGTTTGGCCTATATCTGGCAGTTCGCCTTTTAGATTCAACCCCGAGATCAACTGTCCGCTCAGCGCTGATTTTGACTTTGGAGGAATTATACTTGACAATTCCTAAAAGTTTTTACTAAATATGAACTTTGCTGTTGCAGAAGTTTGGAGAAAGTTCTGATGAGAAATGCAAACATCACCTCACGACTATCTTTCACTTATTCATGCAAAGTCCACCTAAAATGTAATCGTGAACAGCCTTCAGATCAGAAGAGGATGTCAAGACGAAGGAGAAAATAGAAACATAATGGTGGACAATCTAAATAATTGGTAAGGTCTTGCATAATTAGCACCCCAGTCACAAAATGAGTGCGTCTTAGAAGAGGAACCACAAATAGACTACATGAATAAACATTATAACGGTGATTGGCGCCTTCCAGAACCATAAGGCCAGTGGACGTGACGTTGATACCAAGCAGTGGGTTTAAGACACCGGATTGGAGTACATCAAATGACCTAATGTATGATGCATGAACGACTTTTTAAGTAACTTCTGAGTATCTCAGACGTTTGGTTTTGATTGAAACGTCGTTGATCGCTGATGATGCTGTCATCACCCCTGGAATGGTTAAAAGATGAACTAGAGTAAGACTGAAATCATAAGGTTTGCTATGCTGGTCACTTCGAATCCCAGTAGAGTAAGACTGGTAGACTCAGGTGAATCCAGCTGTCCGGCCTGACGATCCTTTCTCGTAATGATATTCAGCCAAGGGACCGACGGGGCACCGATGACCGGTCGACCCGAGACCCATTATCTTCCGCCGTTATTTCAACCTCTACCCCTGGGGTCATCTCCCTCACAGATTAGCTTTTAAATCTAGCTTGGTAATCAATAGAGCCGGACTGCTCCATTAAATCCAATATCTTTCCCCATTATCCTTCACTAATCACACAATAAGAACGGGAGAGTGGGTACGGGGGAGCACACTGACTCTTTCGAGTACGGCAAACGTTAATTGTCCCAACTTTACGCTCTGGTGGTGATTTGTATCATTTCGCACACGAATCTACTGGATTTGCCCAGTTTAAACTCCATCCATCACACGACTGTTCAAATATACCCTTGTGAAAGGAATGGAGTCCAACGAATGCAGGTCCTGACATTTGAGTTGATTCAGATTGCTTGAGATTGTTAACGTCGCACGTGCTACTTCCGGTTCCGCTCACGAAGCGGAACCGGAAGGAGTAGGACCGCATGGGACTGACGAAGGGCGTTCCGAGTCGAAGAGAAATACATCAGACCCTATCTGCACTGATTAAAGGTTCATTGAGGAGAAGACGCCGCCTGCGTCAACCTGGAGACAACAGATGAGCGCGTAATCCACCTCAATCACTGGGATATTTCATTAGAAAGAGTTATTCAATTTCACCAACGAAATTCTGACGCCGAACACTCTCGGCTTACAAAAAAACTTCACCAGACTTGCGACAACCTTAGGCCCTACAGCTTCTGGGGGTCAACTAAGAGATCGAATGTAAAACATATTCCTATATTGAGTTATGGTACATGATTTCAGCGGTAAAAATACGTAGCTTTTTCCGTTGGGGACATACATCGACGGCGTGAGACGCAGGCGATCTATATCAATTCGATTATAGAACCATGAGTGAGAAAATGCGTTCGTTGATTAGATTTGTCACTAGCGAAGTTGAAAAACAACTGGTTCAAGGCTGGTTCAAGATGTAAAAGCGAATTTAGCCGCCGGTGCTGCAAATAACACTATATTTCAATCACTTACACTGTCTGAGTAATGTACTTTCGGTTACTCTAAAGTCCCGCGGGAGCCATCGCCACTCAATAGGCGGCAGCACCATCAAGATGATGGATTTTATGATTCCGGGGCGCCATCTGGATTCTAATATACCGGTAATTGCCTGTACTCTGTTTAAAACGAGTGTGGACCTGACCACCCTATGCCTGTCCCCCGACCAAGTGCATTGAATGTGTAAACGGAAGATCTATTTCAGGCACTTTTGTCTGGAATGAGGTAAGTCGGAACTGAAAGATCCATTCTCTTAAGCCCGTGTTTTTTGTACAATAAAAAATGCCCCTCGTGCCTATTGCACAGCTTACCAGTCAGGTATGGGTTCAGGACTATGAAAAATCAAACATCTTCCAATCAAAGAATTTCTCCATTAATTGGTCACGTGATGTGTAGAAAGGTATTAAGCTGTTACCCAAAAAGACACATGTCATAAGCTTAATGGAATGTGAGACGGGAACTTTTAGTTTAAACGTTATCCTTCTCTCAGGAAAAAAACAAAAGGATAGCCTGTGCTGGTGGATAAGCCTTGGTAAAAGGTACAGGGGCGGGCTTTGACATCACTGTTGGCTCAGGGCGAGTAGGTTACATGTCGTCAACCCTTTGTGGCTTGGTTTATCAAACACCGGGAACAATGAATGCTTACAGAGCGTTCTTGCCCTTTTGGGGTTTTCAACAGGGTCTTAGGCAAAAATCGTCAAAAGTAGAGTAAAGTCTATGGCCCGTATTCAATAAGGGTGATCATCGCACGTTTACGGGTGTTTTGGCCTAATCAGCGTACAAATTCTGCATTACACAGGTTAAAGGCCTAGAAAACTATTGTCTGATGTCTGTACGGTGGTTCACCAGTGGCGTNGAACGTAGAACAATAGTTTCTAGGCCTATAACCTGTGTAATGCAGAATTTGTACGCTGATTTAGCTAAACGCCCTTATTGAATACGGGCCTAGGCCTTCGCAACGGAAAACGCAGGCAGAATCGCCGTCATCAACCAATCCGAACCGACTTTAGCAGCGTCACATGATTTCAAGATGGCGGTCGAAAAGGTGACTTGTTTGCGATGACAATGAACGGCTAACCACACGTTGTCTGCTGTCATACGAGATTCATTTCGTAATAGGAAGTTGCTGGTCTTCCTTCCCTTGGCATCCATAATCTACTTTTTGTTCCATCAGCGATAAGAGTTGGGAAAAAGCCCTGCTGACATTGTAAAAAAACATGACTAATCAAGCGTGACACGGGTCGGCTGCACGGAAAGGGATTCTCAGGGTTTTCGAAGGAAACATGTTTCTTCATCCCACAGAAATTAGTGTCTTCAGGATAACATCACAACCACACGTAGGAGGTGAGAACTTTGAGAGATTGAAGACAACTTAGAGAGATTTTCTGCCTGGGTCATCACTTTTTCAACTCGAGAGGAGAGCCTTGTCACTCATAAAGTGACTCCCATGACTGATATAAAAGTAAACGGTGGAA
This sequence comes from Notospermus geniculatus, assembly GCA_002633025.1. NCBI lineage: Eukaryota > Metazoa > Nemertea > Pilidiophora > Heteronemertea > Lineidae > Notospermus > Notospermus geniculatus. The sequence continues at coordinate 151 of NMRB01003826.1, read as the reverse complement.
AAACGTGAACAAACGTGGTCAACGTGCTGTCACGGAGAAAACATCTACGACAGCAGCAAAAAAAAACAATCAAAAAGATGCGTTTTCATATGTCAAACTGGCGTCATAAATGTCATTTTGAAAATGGTCGTCTGCGGCTAATTTATCACCT
>NMRB01003825.1:27389-43330 GCA_002633025.1 Notospermus geniculatus | reverse complement strand
CACACAGGTCAAAGTTCCATTTTCCAAAATGGCTGCTTGGCAGCGGTCTGTGAAGTCCGATCACGCTGAAATTTGCTGTACACATGAAGGGTACAAAGATACATACTTGTTCAAGTTCAGAACATTCTAGCTCCAGCAGTTAACGAGCTATGGGCCAACGCTCAATTTCCAAGATAGCCACCTGGTGGCCGTATTTGAAGTCCGATCGGACCGAAATCTGCCACAGACATAGAGGGTACCTAGATACATCATCACACCAAATTTGAACAATCCAGGACAAATAGCCACGAAACGTGCCACCTGACGACGAAATTTCGAACTTTGACCTCTGTGACCTTGAAAATTACGTCAAATCAAAAACCCGGGTGATATGTCGTGTATCCTCATAAGATGTACCTACGATAAAAATTTGGTGATGATCCGATCAACGGTTAAGGCGAAACTGCACTTTAAAGGTTTTCGGTTTATCCCCCTGGTGGCCAAGCCAGGAATCAGATCGGACCGAAACTTGGTGTCATAGGTCATCTGACCTAGGGGTATATATGTACCAAGTTTCAGATCAATAGCCCCAGCGGTTACGAAACGTGCCCTGCTAACGGACGACGACGACGCCCGGACACACCATGATGACTATAGCTCACAGGTGAGCTAAAAAGGTGATAGCATAACTAACAGAAGGTTTTCTATTTGATACTGTAAATTTGGTTCACCACATATTGATACTGCTGTTCCTCTGCAAAGCAGGAGCAGCATGAATGTTCAGTTCTTCCTCAAAGCATCTTCCGCCTCTTCAGACAGTAGTATTATGAATGTACTGGTGTTGCCACACCAGATATATGACAATGACAGGCCATAATGCTGGCCTTGTCTTCTGAGGCGAGTGAAAAACTGCTCGCCTGAGAACAATAGAAAACTCTATTGTTCTCAGGTGAGCAGTTTTTCACTCACCTCAAAAGACAAAGCCTGTAATGCCATCAATGAAAATCTGACCAACAACCATAGAGGCACATCTCAGGTATCACTATGAATGACTGAACCAATACACCTTGACACTTACTGCTTTTATTCCACAGATAACACTAGTATTTCCCAGTTTCACCAGAGCTGAACCATTTGCTGTACTGATTGATCCTGGAAACAAGATGAAAATTATCAGTTTGAAAAGTATGAGGGGGAATGCAACTTTAAGGAAACCGGCTAGTAAGTTACAACTGCAGCGTTATGAGAAATTCACGAAAAGCAAACAAATTTTTACCAATATTGAGCATTGTGGGTCTGATTTCTCCAAGTCCTCTTCCATCAGGGCGGATATCACACTCCTGAAGAAAATTATAAACACTGGAACCTGTATCGTTGGGGCCGAACACTCTTATTGACAACAATTACATTTATTACATACATGTAGTTGAACAAACCATGCAGGTTGGTAGGCCTAGCGCCTACATCATGCGGCCCGCCATCCAGGCCCTTGCATCATATCGCTGCCTTGCCAAGGCAGGGGAACGATATGATGCAAGAGGGGCCTACGACTGTACTGTACTGATTTAATTCACGGCACTGCTTTTTCTCTAAACGGTAATAATGCATCGGCATAGACCAACGCCTACGGTAGGTCATGAGGTACGTGTAGGCCTAGGCTACTAAACGCTAGCTAGCTACCGGTATAGAGCCTACTTGCTAGCATCTAGGCCATCCGGCATCCATACATTGACAACAGCCCTGCCCTATTAAAGCAGTTAAGAACCTCTATCTAGGATCAGCCTAGGCTAGCTGCTGACTATAGATCCATGCAAAAAGTAGGGAACAACGTTTACGAGAATTTGACCACACATGCCCTTTTCAACTCACGACTGTCGCCAGGTCCCTGGTCACTCCCACTAATTAAACATACCAGAGGATAGCTTAGAACCTTGGGATCATGACGGTCATAAAAACTTGGGAATCCATAACTGCTCAACGGAACACTCGCTTTGGAAATCTAAAAGTTTGACTTGAAAAAGTTTACAAAACCCACGTGAGACGTCAGTGACGTCGTTGACGTACAGGAGAAAGCATGGGCGCTGGCCTCGCCAACACTGACGTGACGCTGCGCCTTGACTGCGTTTGGCCTGAAGACGTTGTTCCCAATCAACTGCAACGATCTATAGTAGTGAGCCTAGGCCTAGTGGCAACTGGGGGTGCAACTTACTAAGAATTTCCTGTAGTATTCTAAAGGCTGAGCAATTCTGAAATAAGAGTGAACAAGACTAAATCAGAAGTCATTGCGGCAGGAGATAGCTAGGCTTAGGCCTAATAGGCGGCGCCACCAAAAAGGGCATCATCTTGCTTTTAGGCCGCACCCGCGTAGCCATATTGGTAGCTAGGCCCCCCTATAGGCCTACCACCCTCCTGGCCTCCAACCAATCGATTTCAAGATAATTTGGTCAATAGAAGGATTCACTCGCATTCCTCTTAATGATTGACATTTTTGATCGTGTAGTTTCCATGAGAAATGAATAAAAAATTGTGTTTCTCACAAAAACAGCACTCACTTGAATTCAGACGCCATTTTGACGCTTCTCCAAGGAGTTGATCTAACAAGGTAGGCAATTGGTCAATTCCAAAACCTTCATCCAATAAAAATTACGTTGATATGATTAGGCTTACTTCGGTCTCACTCTGCAGTTTGTAGTGGTAGACTAGTTCACACCTTTGCCGCTCCACTCCCGCAGCGCTACTGTGCCACTTTTGCGCAATTGGTCAAAAGTGCTTATTGGTGCTTATTCTTACTGTGCATGTGATAGAGGAAAGCACATAGTAATCAGGTCTATACAACGGATGCCTTTTGTGTGGGGAAGTGATCAGGACCTAAGTCCCTTTCAATCAATTCAAATAAAAAAAACCCGCCAGTGACACCTGTTGAGACACCCGTGACACCATCGTACATTTGTTCAAAACATCATCATCTAGGCTGATGCATCTTCGATGACCGAAGGCCGATCTGCTATCCACTGCGTTACACCGCACATCACCCTTCGAGAAATTGACCGGTCCACGCGCGGCGTATCTGCGCCTCGAGAAGAAGAGGCCAATCAGAATCGGCGTTGTAAAATTTGAATCGTGGTACAAAGAGTGTTAGCCGAAGACACGATATAAAGTGCAATATGATTGGTCGCCCGGTAAAGTTGGCATCGTGCCAAGATACGCCGCCGACTGGTCTATTTCTCGAAGGGTGATGTGCGATGTAACGTAGTGGTGAGCAGATCGGCCTTCGATTATCGAAGATGAGGCTGATGATGTCCTACACTCCTCTCGCAGTGTTTTGTTTCGCTCCGTACCTACGCTTCACAAGCGTAGGTACGGAGCGAAACGAAACACTGCGAGAGGAGTGTATGATGTCCAAGCTTGTTGTGGATTCCCTAGATACAATGCAGCTAAAAGTTTGAACATCATCATACGTGTTGGATGCTAGATTCAAGCTTGTTGAACGGTCCACACTGATCATATTTGTCCACGAATAGTCAATGAACAAATGTATGATCGTGTACGGGCCTTTAGGTTCCTGCAAAGGGTTAATAGTCAACTCATTGACGGTGCCTGGACCGAGGCCAGATTCAAAAACAAGTGTCCGAGGTCACGTCTCAATGCCACACCTAGCGAAGTTGACTTCATGACTGGCGCCGTCTGGACTGCCTAGTGCCACGCCTCGTCTCGGCCACTGCACCTTTCACAGACACCGGCCGAGGTCACGCCAATCTCAATGATTGATTGATTCAAATGTCGCCTACGCTGTCTGACAAGGCCTGTTTTTAGCTGCAAGTGTCCTTGAATGGCGCCGTCTGGTCTGTACTGGCCCGCAATACCGTGGTCCTTTTAATTGAGCGAGCGCGGGAGGTCAGTCCGTCACTGCAGGAAATTTGGCAACGGGACAACTTCAGATGTTACACCCGCCCGGTCTTAGACTGTTCAAAGTGCATCACTATAGGGTGTGGGTGAGCTCGCCGACCGGATGCATTGAGTGTGCCAAAAATGTAAAGGGTTAACAGCACGTGTTACGAAGCGGGAAAATTAACCACCAATGTTCCCGCCCGAACAAATAAACAACAAACAGGTGGGTCTTGTGGAAACAGGCCTTGCGGGTGCGGACAGGCGGGTCCGGGCGTTGTGTTTCCACGAAAAAGGTAGGAATTCAGGAAATGATGACGAAATACCGCAAGCGGGCGCGGAAAAAAGTCGCTACCTGACCGATTCGAAAAAACGCGTCCGCGCCCGTCCACCAGCTCCGCAACCACACCCGCGTCGTGGAAACACCTAAAGGGAAATAGGCCTAAGGCTGCTTTTCCACGAGGCGTTTGCGGGCGCGGAATTGGAGGCGGGCGCGAGTGGAAAACATCGATCCAACGTATTTCCCTTTAGCTGTTTCATCCGCACCCGCTCCCGCCACCAAAACCGCGTCCGAAAACGTCTCGTGGAAAAGCAGCCTTAGTTGGATCGATTTTTCCGCTGCGCCCGCCTCCGAGGCAGAGGTGGGCGCGGGCAGAAAAATCCGCGCCCGCACACGCCTCGTGGAGGATCCCATAGCGGCGGAAATTACGGGAAGGGGTTTCCACTTGTGCTGTTAACCGCAAATGAGTCTGGCGTACTAGTATTTCTGGCCAAATACAGGTTCAAATGGAGAAAAACATGTAGAGCACAACTTCATATGGCATTGAAGCGATATTATAGAAACAGAATCCTTGATCCAGTTGTTTATTGAAATTGTATAATTTCATAAGAACCAACCGGTGCGGGTAATGCCTTTCGTTGCAATCTGATTTTCCCCGTTGCCGTCGTCCCGCAGTAGATAATGCATGATTTTTGGCCGACCGCTCAAGTGGAAAGACATATTGGGAAATCTATTAAAACATTTTATGCGGATTCCGGCGCGGGAAACTCGTGTGGCCACGCGACGGAAACCGGTCTAGAGGAAACAGGCCTTTAAACGTAGCTTTAAAGTGACGCAGAATTAAATGAAGATGCCTACGAGAAAAAACTATTAATTGGTCAACTTTATACGTGCACAAAATTTGTAACAACAGGGATGAGTGCAATGCCAATGATATTCATGTACCACAAATATACGGTTCTAATGACGATGATTACATTGCTGCAACAGCAAAATAATAGTTTGGTACACGGCTGTTATGAAGATCTGCCATTTGGTTGCAGCGTAGTAAGGTGTGGATCTTATTTCAGCTGTGTTGCAACACAGGCTGCAGCCTAAACATGATAAGAGTACAGGAATACGCATGAAAATGATTCTTAATTTCATCTTGATTGGTAAGTCAACCTTCCTCATTGTAACAATATGTTTATTATATTCTTGTCTTCCTCTATTCTTCTACTTACCTTGATGATAATGAAAGGTCCACAAACTTTTCAGGTGGTCTGCTGAGCTGGGTCAGCGCGGACGAAAACCAAAATTACCTTTACAACCAAACTGACCAAGAGCGTAGTCTACGTGACGAATCATCACATGGAATCGAGATTCAAATGTCAATTGGAGAAGGTAGACTGGATTATCTATTTGTTGCTAAAGGTGACGGTAATCATCAGTACAGGAAACGTCGTAATATCGATACACTCGACTCCCTAAACACTCAAGGAAATGTAAGGAGAATATTCGAATGTCCGAATGTGTCGTGCTCTAAAACAAAGTGTCAAGATTACGAGAATACGAATGGTGACGTCTGCTACTGTGACGAATACTGTGAAATATATCGGGATTGTTGTTCCGGGTATAAAAGTTGCATTAAAAGCAACGGAAAACCAAGTGAGCCAAGATATTTTGCCGACTTGAGGTGTACATTTATAGATCCCAACCTCCAGCATTATCAAATGGTCGCCCGGTGCCCTGATGACACGGACGAATACATGAAAGACAGATGTGAAGCTGACCACAGCAGAACCTCGAAACTTGCTTCACTGTACGACCGTCTTCCCGTCATGGGTCAAGGAATGGATATCCCTTTTAGGAATGTGCTCTGTGCCCAATGCCACAATATTTCCCTCTCTGAGTCGTCATTCTGGCGGATACGGGAGAGTTTGGGAACGATTTGGGGATTCATATTTCACCTGGACACAATTTTCACCACCATATTCACGGCGAATGAATCCATTTTCCAACCGGTGCCTCCAGTACGCCCTCCTGGTTCAACGCTACGAAAATGTGATTCTGCCCTGAGCCCAGTAAACAACCTACTTCACACGAAAATCATAGACATGTGCAATTCTACGGTGTTTCACAATAAGGACAACCTGAATCAAGACTTCTTTGAAGGAGACGAAGAAAGATGCAAGTACCAGACAATACCGGTGTTGGCTGTTCTCGACGAGACGTTGTACGGATTCAGAAATGTGCATTGTGCTTTTTGCAATGGGATGGACCCAGGGGATTTAGTCTGCAACGACTTTTCCCCAAGTAATATTGTATTCCCCTCAGCGACCCCTCCATCTGACACCAACACTCCTCCAGGTACCACGATTGGACTCATTGACTTTAGTTATGAAATTCTGATGAGGAAACCAGCTGCAGAAGACAAATGCCCGTCTGCCTCTGATTCAGGCAAGAGTATGATCTATGATCCTCTCTCCCAGTCGTGCAGAGAGGTACAAATGTGTGACCTGAGTCATGTTTATTGGAATAGTACGTGTCTGAGGGATCCTCTTGATCAAGCTTATACTCGGCCCAGTCTGGGCCCTGATGGTTTCATCACCGTGCAGTTACAAATCACCTTAGAAAGGCCTCTTGAAGTGATAATTGCAGACTACCACTCAGTCGATGACAGCTACGAGGAAGGTTTCCGAGTGGCTCTTACTTCCTATCTCCAAGTATCACCCCATGATATACAAAATGTAACCGTGGTCTTTAGTGAATTGTCGTTGTTGACCAGGGAGATGATTGGCGGAAAACTGTTGATCTATGGAAATGATACCAAAATCGATGTGACGTTCTCGAAACAAAACCAGAGTCCGGATAACATCACCGCGGACGTTGTGAGCGTTGTAAAATCCTTTTCTAAGGCTCGGGGAAATATTAACAAGGGTAAAATATCTTCTTTTCGTGTTTATAGCCATTCAGTGCACCTGCCTTTAGAATGTGATGAAGGAGAACTCGTTAGATTACCATATGATGATCATTTGAAAGAATATCTACAACACGTTGGCGCTGTTAACATCTTCGATGGAAACGTCGTCTTTGAAACAACTCAAGAGAAATTGAATTTCATAATATGCGATACCTTGGCAGCCAAATTCAATAACTGCGAAGTTGTCACCCACAGTCTAAGTTCGTTTGAAAAAGACAACACAACTGGTGACTTGGTGTTCAGCGATACTGGAAAAACAATAACTGGACCATACGTTATCATGGATGACCAGGTGCATGTTTGTATCAAGGACAGGTTGGTCATATTTCACTACTCGTCTAAGGTTCCATCTGCCCTGACAACAGCAGGCGTTGCTCTATCACTAATCTTCTTGGCGGTGACTATAGTCACCCATACAGTCCACATGTCATTGCGGACTGTTCCAGGCCTCATGTTAATGAACCTGTGCGCTGTCTTGTTTGTAGCACAGTTACTCTTCCTCACAGCCATTACTCGAATTTCTCACAGATTAGCCTGTCAAATCATGGCCATGTTCATGCATTACCTCTGGTTAGCAACATTCTTCTGGATGAACGCCATTGCCTTGAACCTAACCTTGACCTTTGCCGGAGGGATGAAGGCCATGGCATCGACCGGAAGCGCACGGACAAAGCTTCTGAAGTACTCGGCATATGCCTACGGAATCCCTGCAATCGTGGTCATAACTTGTGGCCTCTTGGACAAACTGACGAGTGTCCCTATAGGGTATGGACCTGATTTGAACGAAACTGGTGGCTGCTGGTTCACGAAGGAACATGGCTTCATTTACGCTTTCGTACTTCCCTTGGCTGTCATCATCACCACAAATGCCATTCTCTTCATTATCACGACCGTATCCATTGCGAGAATGAAGAAATTCGGCAAAAAAGCAAAAGCGAAAGAGGGAAGCAAATTCGAATTTGTTCTCTACTTAAAGCTTTCCTTTCTGATGGGTTTCACATGGGTGTTCGGGTTCATCGGCACCTTCACCGACAATACAGTCACTTGGTACCTGTTCACAATCTTTAATACGTTGCAAGGTGTTTTCATAGGACTTGCTTTTGCCTTCAACAGGCGTGTCTTTGGCATGTGGAGGGATGTCACGACAACATTATCTACTACGGCGTCATCTTCAGGGAGTAAATCAACCTCGAACACCCGAATATGAAATCATCATCACCAAATGCAATGCTTCCACCAAGGACAGTTTGTCCCTGTGTGGTAAAGGAAAGGGCCGTATACTAGCCCGTCGTACAGGAACTTAACGGTGGATAAACAATCTACACTCTAAGCCAAAAAGGTTCTTTAGGGGTTCTTTGTGCTACACCAGAGGAACCCCAAGGTTCTATATAGAACCTTCTGTAAAGAACCCGAAAGTGTTCCATATAGAACCTTTCTGTCGCCAAAGAACCCATAAAGGTTCAAGTTAGAACCCTTTTCTGAGGGAAAGGTTCTATCTGGAACCTCTAAAGGTTCTTAAATAACCCGAGGGTTCTTAAATCAGAGGGTTCTCCTGGTGTAGCACCAAAGAACCTTTTCGGCTAAGAGTGTACGGTAAGAACTGTAGGTTCAGTAATTATGAATACATAAGCGCATGTTATTGGCAAACCAGATATGGTTATTAGTATGTATTTTTGGGTAATACAGTAAGCTCGAGTTTAAACCACCGGTTCATAGGCACACGACAGTCGAAATGGGAGTGAACAAAACTTACAACTATTACGCTGAATGGCTGGAATTGCTAGTACGATCACAATCCCGTGATGGAATGAATAGTTGCTTAAGGCCTAGGGTGAAACTGACACTACTTTGGGTGTGCTTATGAACATAATGAACCGGTGGTTTAAACTCGAGCTTACTGTATGTCAGTTTAACTACATGTACATGTATAGTAATACTATAGCTAGGATATCAGTGACATGATTATATCAAAAGCATGGTTTTGGTAGTCACAATTATGTGTTCCAACTTACGAATGATTAGTGAAACTAAAGTCTATCCAACATTTGTCTTCGAAACTCCGGGATGGCCTTCTGCAAATACCCGTAGTATCATAATCGCCTTGGCATCTAAGTTGACTGAGTATAATATATTGGTAACTGGAAGGTCGACTATGACACGGGAAAGGTAGGTAATAGTTTGCTAGATAACTCAGTAGAAGATTTTCTGAGTAATGGGCAGCGAGAATACCGCCCCACCATGTTGGTTTTACATGTATCGTCACGCCCAAAATATCGAAGGTTCCACTTGTTGGCAAAGATAACCCGAAAACCCCGATTTCCTCAATTATTTTGACGCCAAGTTAGATTCCTGTGAACAATTTCCAGTTCCCTTCCATGCATTCCATTCGTCATAAATCATTTCTGATTCATGTTTAAATCGTGCTTATCGGCAGCGCTTTCATTCAGCCGGTTGCAATGAACAACAGCCACTGGTTGGAGCGGAGAACGTGTATTTCGTGTTACAAAACAAATGCATGATACAGGTGAAGGTGTAGGACTACGTTTCAATATGATTCTAAATTTGATACAGATTGGTAAGTCAACCTTCCTTTTCGTCTATATTTTTGTATTCACCGACCACTTACCCTGATATGAGAGTAATCGATGCTCCAAAACCTTTTCCAGGTGGTCTGCTAATATGGGTCAGCGGGGACGTTGAACCAAATCACGTAACTTCACAATATAAAGTTTACAAGCAAAATTATCAAGATGGTCGTCTATCATCAAATGGAAACGAGATTCAAATGCGAATTGGGGAAGCTAAACTCGACTCTGTATTTGTTGCTGAAGGTGATAGACAGCATAATCCCAGGAGACGTCGTGATATCATTGAGACGATGCAAACATTGTACACACAAGGAAATGCAATGAGAATATTCGAATGTCCGTTTGTGTCTTGCTCTGAAACAAAATGTCAAGGTTACGAGAATGTAAACGGTGACGTCTGCTACTGCGATAAATACTGTGAAATATATCGCGATTGTTGCAACCAGTATAAAAGTTGCATCAAAAGGAACGGAAAGCCAAGTATGCCAAGGTATTTTGCCGACATGAGATGTACATTTATAGATCCAAACCTCCAACATTACCAGACGGTCGCCCGGTGCCCAGGTAGTTCGGACGAATACATGAAAAACAGATGCGACGCTGACCAGAGCAGAACCCCGAAACTTACTTCATCACTGTACGACCGTCTTCCCGCCATGGGTCAAGGAATGGAGATCCCTTTTCGGAATGTGTTCTGTGCCCAATGCCATAACATTTCCCTCTCCAAGTCTTCATTCTGGCGGATAGGGGAGCGTTTTGGAGTGATGTTGGATTTTAAACTCAGTTATCTGGGTACAATTTTCGTCACCATCTTCACGGCTAATGAATCTATGTTCCACTTGGAACCACCAGTGCGTCCTTCTGGTTCTACGCTACGCAAATGTGACTCGGCCTTGAGCCCAGTACGTAACTTACTTCACACTGAAATTATAGACGAGTGCAATTCGACAGTGTTTCACGGTATGGACAACCTGAATCAAAACTTCGAAGGAAACGAAGAAAGATGCAAGTACCAGACAATACCGGTGTTGGCTGTTCTTAACAAAAAGTTGTACGGGTTTAAAAATGCGCACTGTGCTTTTTGCAATGGGATACAAACAGTCGATCGAGTCTGCTCCGTATTTTTCGGACCCGATTATGGAAGCCGAACCTCAACAACGCCTGGAACAACCACACTAACTGCCATTGAGATCATAAATGATGATTTAAGCTATGAGATTCTGATGAGGAAACCAGTAGCAGAAGACAAATGCCCGTCTGCCTCTGATTCAGGCAAGAATATGATCTATGACCCCCTCTCTCAGTCGTGCAGAGAAGTACGAAGGTGTGGCCTGAGTCATGTTTATTGGAATAGTACGTGTCTGAGGGATCCTCTTGATCAAGCTTATACTAGGCCCAGGCTGGGCCCTGATGGTTTCATCACCGTGCAGTTACAAATCACCTTAGAAAGGCATCTCGAAGTGATATTGGCAGACAACTACTCAGTCGATGAGAGCTACGAGGAAGGGTTCCGAGATGCTCTTACGTCCTATTTCCAATTACCACCAAATGATATAACGAATGTAACCGTCGTCTTTAGTGAATCGTCGTTGTTAACCAGGGAGATGATTGGCGGAAAACTGTTGATCTACGAAAATGATACCAAAATCGATGTGACGTTCTCAAAGCAAAACCAGAGTCCGGATAATATTACCACTGAAGTGCTGAGCGTTGTCGATGAACTTTCTAAAGCTGGAGGAAGCTTAAACAAGGGTCAAATATCTTCTTTTCGTGTTTATAGCCATTCGGTGCACCTGCCTTTAGAATGTGATGAAGGAGAACTCGTTAGATTACCATATGATGATTACTTGAAGGAATATCTACAACACGTTGGTGCTGTTAACATCTTCGATGGAAACGTCGTCTTTGAAACAACTCAAGAGAAAGCATTGCATTTCATAATATGCGATACCTTGGCAGCCAAATTCAATAATTGCGAAGTTATCACCCACAGTCTAAGTTCGTTTGAAAAAGACAACACAACTGGTGACTTGGTGTTCAGCGATACTGGAAAAACAATAACTGGACCACACGTTATCATGGATGACCAGGTGCATGTTTGTATCAAGGAAAGGTTGGTCATATTTCACTACTCGTCTAAGGTTCCATCTGCCCTGACAACAGCAGGCGTTGCTCTATCACTAATCTTCTTGGCGGTGACTCTAGTCACCCATACAGTCCACAAGTCCTTGCGGACTGTCCCAGGCCTCATGTTAATGAACCTGTGCGCTGTCCTGTTTGTAGCACAGTTACTCTTCCTCACAGCCATTACTCGAATTTCTCACAGATTAGCCTGTCAAAATCATGGCCATGTTCATGCATTACCTCTGGTTAGCAACATTCTTCTGGATGAACGCCATTGCCATGAATCTAACCTTGACCTTTGCCGGAGGGATGAAGGCCATGGCATCGACCGGAAACACACGGACAAAACTTCTGAAATACTCGGCATATGCCTACGGAATCCCTGCAATCGTGGTCATAACTTGTGGCCTCTTGGACAAACTGACGAGTGTCCCTATAGGGTATGGACCTGATTTGAACGAAACTGGTGGCTGCTGGTTCACGAAGGAACATGGCTTCATTTACGCTTTCGTACTTCCCTTGGCTGTCATCATCGCCACAAATGCCATTCTCTTCATTATCCCGAGCGTATCCATTGCTAGGGCGAAGAAAGTTGGAAACAAAGCAAAGGCGAAAGAGGGAAGCAAATTCGAATTCGTTCTCTACTTAAAGCTTTCCTTTCTAATGGGTTTCACATGGGTGTTCGGGTTCATCGGCACCTTCACCGACAATATAGTCACGTGGTACCTGTTCACAATCTTTAATACGTTGCAAGGAGTTTTCATAGGACTTGCTTTTGCCTTCAACAGGCGTGTCTTTGGCATGTGGCGCGATGTCACAGCAACATTATTTACTAGTGCGTCATCTGCAGGTAGTACAAATTCAACCTCGAACACTCGCGTGTGAAACCATCATCAAATGCCAATGTTAAAGACAATTTGCGTGGTTTTTAAGGAAAGGCCCGTCATTTATGCGTCGTACAATGACATTGCAGCACACTTCTACGGATGGATAGTACACTGTAGGCCTACAATACAGGGGGGGGGGCACAGCATAACTTCGATCCAGTAGAAATATCAGACACGACTTATTTCAAGCCACTTCTAATCCACAGGGAAGACAAAGTGCGGATTGTGGTTAGAGTGACATGTGATTTGCGGTTACATGTTATGCCGTAGTGAATCAGATGATGACTGTGTTTAAACACTGGCCAATACACTGTGTACAATAACAGTTTATAATAAATTGTGGTTGTCATTAAGGGGTCGCACGTAAATAATCTTGTGGTCAAAATTGAATGTTCCATTTCCTCACGTCCATATTGATCTGCCTGTAGGTTGTGGAGGACTTTCCTTGTCTTTCTTCGTGGACATATTGGAAGCTGCCATTTTGTCCAGTTGGTGGATCACATGATGCTAAACTAATTTTCGATTAGTTGATTTGTAAAACACTCGCAAACAAACGTTTGCAAGAAGGTGCATGGACAAACTTCCACACAAGTTTGCTGATGTTTCTGTCCTGTTTGTGCTTGTTTGGTGACCGGTGCACGCCAGCAAACACTTGAAAACAAAGCCAAAGCCTAGTTTGTGCATATTTGCTTGCAAACATTTGTTTGCTTGTGTAGATTACACCACAGCAAAGGAATTCCCTCCGGATCTCTTACCATCAGCCCGCGCCACCAATTCGCAGATACTCTGAAATGTTAAGCGCGCAGATAGGCAGGGCTTTCATTCAGCAGCTGGCAGCAATAAACATTTGGCGGACTAGTAGTTGGAGCGGAGAAGGTCTGCATGTGTAGGCTGTAACCTAAGCATGACACGGTTAGCTATCGGACTACCATTGAAAATGATCCTTAACTTCATCCTGATTGGTAAGTCAACCTTTCTTGTTTCTTGTTGTCGGTAATATTCTTCTCTTCACCTACTGCTCATGCACCCGTTGAGAGTATAATCAAAGGTTCCAAAACCATTTGCAGGTGCTTTGCTGAGCCGGGTCAGCGGCGACATGGAACAATATCACGCCGTGATACAATATGAACTTGAGAACGAAAACTACCAAGATAGTGGAATATCTGAGAGATCCCCAAAAGGAATAGAGATTCAAATGCGAAATGTGGGAGTCAGACTGGACTATCGATCTGTTGCTAAAGACAAAGGTCATTATCAGTCCAGAAAACGTCGTGATGTCCGTAGCATACTTGAAGCACTATACATGGAAGGAATAGTTAGAATATTCCAATGTCCGGATGTGTCTTGCTCGAAAACAAAGTGTCAAGGTTACGAGGATATGAATGGTGACGTCTGCTACTGTGACGAATACTGTGAAATATATCGGGATTGTTGTTCCGGGTATAAAAGTTGCATCAAAAGGAACGGAAAGCCAAATATGCCAAGGTATTTTGCCGACTTGAGATGCACATTTATAGATCCAAACCTCCAACATTACCAGACGGTCGCCCGGTGCCCTCGTAGTTCGGACGAATACATGAAAAACAGATGCGAAGCCGACCAGAGCAGAATCCGGAAACTTTCTACTTCACTGTACGACCGTCTTCCCGTCATGGGTCAAGGAATGGAGATCCCTTTTCGGAATGTGTTCTGTGCCCAATGCCATAACATGTCCCTCTCCAAGTCTTCATTCTGGCGGATAAGGACGAGTCTTGGAACGATCTTGGATTTTAGTAATTTCAGTAATTGGGATATAATTTTCGCCACCATCTTCACGGCTAATGAATTCAAAACCGTGCCACCAGCGCAACTTTCTGGTTCTACGCTACGCAAATGTGATTCGGCCTTGAATCCAGTAAGTAACTTACTTCACACTAAAATCGTAGACGAGTGCAATTGGACGGTCAAGCAGGATATGGCCAACGAGACCAAACGCTTCTATGAAATCGTCGAAGAAAAATGTAAGTACGAGGCGATACCAGTGTTGGCTGTTGACAAGGGCAGGTTTTACGGATTCAAAAACAGGCATTGTTCTTTTTGTAATGGAATGAGCCCAGGAAATCTCGTCTGCAACGGAAATTATATTCCCGGATTCAGTGGTGGGATCTCACGACCAACGGCACTACCTGGCATTATAGCACCACCAGAAACGATAGTTAAAATTGGGCCAGAAATTAGCTATGAGATTCTGATGAGGAAACCAGTAGCAGAAGACAAATGCCCGTCTGCCCCTCATTCAGGTAAGAATATGATCTATGACCCCCTCTCTCAGTCGTGCAGAGAAGTACGAAGGTGTGACCTGAGTCATGTTTATTGGAATAGTACGTGTCTGAGGGATCCTCTTGATAAAGCTTATACTAGGCCCAGTCTGGGCCCTGATGGTTTCATCACCGTACAGTTACAAATCACCTTAGAAAGGCCTCTTGAAGTGATAATTGCAGACGACCACTCAGTCGATGATAGCTACATGTACGAGGAAGGTTTCCGAGAGGCTCTTACGTCCTATTTCCAAGTATCACCTGTGGATATTGCAAACGTAATCGTCGTCTTTAGTGAATCGTCGTTGTTAACCCGGGAGATGATTGGCGGAAAACTGTTGATCTACGAAGATGATACCAAAATCGATGTGACGTTCTCAAAGCAAAACCGGAGTCCGGATAATATTACCACTGAAGTTCTGAGCGTTGTCGATGAACTTTCTAAAGCTGGAGGAAGCATAAACAAGGGTCAAATATCTTCTTTTCGTGTTTATAGCCATTCAGTGCATCTGCCTTTAGAATGTGATGAAGGAGAACTAGTTAGGTTGCAATACGATGAACATTTGAAAGAATATCTACAACACGTTGGCGCTGTTAACATCTTCGATGGAAACATCGTCTTTGAAACAACTCAAGAGAAAGTATTGAATTTCATAATATGCGATGCCTTCGCTGCCAAATTCAATAACTGCGAAGTTGTCACCCACAGTCTAAGTTCGTTTGAAAAAGACAACACAACTGGTGACTTGGTGTTCAGCGATACTGGAAAAACAATAACTGGACCACACGTTATCATGGATGACCAGGTGCATGTTTGTATCAAGGACAGGTTGGTCATATTTCACTACTCGTCTAAGGTTCCATCTGCCCTGACAACAGCAGGCGTTGCTCTATCACTAATCTTCTTGGCGGTGACTCTAGTCACCCATACAGTCCACA
>NMRB01003824.1:33375-51811 GCA_002633025.1 Notospermus geniculatus | reverse complement strand
TGCGTGCGTGCGTGCGTGCGTGCGTGCGTGCGTGCGTGCGTGCGTGCGTGCGTGCGTGCGTGTCCGATCTGTCACGCCTCCATATCTTATCTCCTTCAACAGCTACAGCTCTGGTAACACATCCTACCCCCAGGTTTGTCAACATGGGCAATCCAATGAGCTAATCATTTTCAACATCAGATGCCTCCATCATGATGTAATCAACATATCAGACTTGATATTTTGTCCATCACACTTTTATCTGTTGCCATAACTCGGCTCCTTTAACACCTAGTGCAGTGGAAATAGGTTCTACCCTTAGGTTTTCATACCCTAGGAATCCAATGGACTGATTACTTTTGACCTGAGATGTTGCGGTCATGGTGATATCGATATCTCTAATTTGATATTTTGAGATAACTTGCCATATTGTCAACTGAGCAACATGAAACAAGTCTTAGTTCATGCCTACTTATCCAAGGACTGGACTATGTTTAAATTCTCAGCCTCCAGTGTCCGGGTGATTGAGATATCATGAGATTTTGATATATCAAACTTGATAATTTGAAATATCTCTGCCTGTGTTAGAGATAGAGGCATGATATCACCCATACTTTGGTTATTGAGGATGCCCACTTCGATTATACAATGACCCTGATGATCAGAGGTCAAGGTCAAGGTCAAACTTGATAATTTGAAGTATCGCTTCCTGTGGTAGAGGTAGAGGCATGATATCACCCATACTTAGGTTACTGAGGATGCCCACTTCGATTATGCAATGACCTTGATGATCAGAGGTCAAGGTCAAGGTCAAACTTGATAATTCGAAGTATCTTTTCCTTAGAGGTAGAGGCATGATATCACCCATACTTATGTTTTTGAGCATGCCCATTTCGATTATGCAATGACCATAACGATCAAAGGTCAAGGTCAAGGTCAAACTTTAGAATTTGAAACAAAATATCTCATTTCTGAGTTGATCGTCACAAAGTGTGAAGAAACGGACTTTTTTTAATGTGGCCTGGCCATTTCTGGCTTGCTGCCAGTGGTGCGGATGAAAAATGGTCAGGCCACAGTAAAAAATTTATGTTTCTTCACACTTGGTGAGGATCAGCTCAGAAATGAGACTTTTTGTTTCGGGGTTAGAGGGTGAAAGGATTAATTATTTAAAAAACGCTTCGGCACGTTAGTAAAACTCAGTCTTAGCTTTTTATTCACGTTGACAGATCCATTTTAACCCTCACATTTCCGTGCGCAAAGGACTTCAATTTTTCAAAATTCAAACGGTCCCTGCTCATTGAAACGTGAAGTGTAAACAATGACACTGGTATCATTCGATGCAGAATCAGAACCTCTACAAAGGGATATTGACAGTTTTTCAAAACTCATCTCTATGTTTATTTTATGGTGATTTTTTTGAGAGTCTAATTTTTTCTGATACACCTGTATATTGATGAACTATTATTACGGCTGAAAGACTCAGGATTTGGATGTTATATTGTTACACTGTTTGTAGGAGTGCTTTCTTACGCAGATGACAAAAAATTGCTATCTCGCGCCAACTAGGCACGGATTACGAATGCTACTGAATATATGTAGTGACTTCTCGCGCGAGTACCAAGCATCTTCGATAATCGAAGGCCGATCTGCTCTCCACTGCGTTACATCGCACATCACCCTTCGAGAAAGTGACCGGTCCACGGCGTATCTGCCGCCTCGAGAAGAAGAGGCCAATCAGAATCGGTGTTGTAAAATTTGAATCGTGGTACAAAGAGTTGTAGCCGAAGACCCGATATAAAGTGTCATATGATTGGTCGACGGGTAAAGTTGGCATGGTGCCGAGATACGCCGCCGACTGGTCTATTTCTCGAAGGGTGATGTGCGGTGTAACGTAGTGGTGAGCAGATCGGCCTTCGATCATCGAAGATGGTACCAAGTTACATTTAATCCAACTAAGAGTCAACATTTGTTTTTCAGTGACGAAGTCGAACATTTTGTGCACCCTCCCTTAGACTGTTCAGGACAGAGTATCAATGTCGTCCAGCGAGCTTCTCACCTAGGCTATATCATAGGTGAAAATGCTGATGATGTCAATTTAGAAAATGCCATTTATACCTTATATACGAGAGTAAACAATGTGGTAGCGGTTTTTGGTCACTGCCACTCTTTCATAAAATATAAGCTCTTCAAACTTTTGCAATGTCTCTCTATGGATGTGTGTTATGGAACTTTTCACCAAGAAAATAATTGAAAAATTTTGTGTAGCATGGCGCAAATGTGTCAGGAAAATCTTCAATCTACCTTACATGACTCACAGAAATCTGCTCCCCCTTATCTGTAATGACCTCCTACCCGAACTGCAATTGCATGATCGATTTAGTAAATTTTTCAAGACAGTCCTTAATAGTAATAATCCACTTGTTGTAACCTGCAGACGTCTAGCTTACGAAGGTAGCTTTTCAAAGGTGTCAAGAAATGTAAGTCTGGTGTGTGAAAAAGCCAATATAAACAGACATGACATCACTACATTTAAAAGGGATAAACTTGAATTTCTCAACGGTCACGATCAGGAAATCAAAGACACGGCCAGTGTGATTATAGTCCATTCCAGATACCTAAGGCAAATCGCACTTGGCTAACCTTGTCAGTTGTGGTTAGTCTAATACTAACAGCTTGACCACAAACACAGCCAATAGGCAAGGTGACATGCATTATTCTCTATACCATTTGACTCGCCTGTTAAAGTATTGTGCAATAGCTCGTCAAAATAGTGAACAGGGTCGTGTAACATTCCAGAGTTCAACCGAGTACCATTTGCCTTAGGTATTAGTCGGGTCAAAATATGAAATATATGGCCCAAACCCCCCAAAAATTGCAACAAAATGTTTTATTGTTTTAAATGATAAGGTAGACCATACTGAGCTCCAGAA
The DNA here is from genome assembly GCA_002633025.1 of Notospermus geniculatus. Classification (NCBI taxonomy): domain Eukaryota; kingdom Metazoa; phylum Nemertea; class Pilidiophora; order Heteronemertea; family Lineidae; genus Notospermus; species Notospermus geniculatus. Next base: position 48,902 of record NMRB01003824.1, on the reverse strand, counting down.
AAAAAGTCTCCGGAAATCTGACCCCGGGATCCGGGGTCAGATTTCCGGAGACTTTTTTTCTGGAGCTCAGTGTGGTCTACCTTAGCATTTAAAACAATAAAACATTTTGTTGCAATTTTTTTTGGGGTACAATCGCATATTGACCCGACTATATCTGGAACGGACTTTAAAGACCTTGTTAATCTGAGAGATGAAAGTGACTACTCCTGTTTCGATAGGCTCGAAATTACAGAAACACTTGGCCACTTGTGTGTAGCATAGACCTAATCCTCTGGGTGATCAAGTTTATTTCTAAGAGGCGGCTGACTTTTGTTGCCACTTTTTATGCCTGTCGTATGATGTAAAGCCATTTACTGCACCTCGCTGCACTGCTGCACCTGCCGCACTTCATTGTACAAACTAAGTACGAATAAAGTATTATTATTATTATTTAAGTCTAAAGGAGCATGGTTCAACGTTTTGATTCTTCCCGCATGGATTATATGGTACAGTGGAACCCCTCTAAATCGACCACCCATGGGACCAGAACCAAGTGGTCTATTTAGAGGGGTGGTCGCTTTAGCCAGGTTGAGATCCGGGGGGGGGGGTCAGAATAGTATCATCAGACTGACCATACCAAGTCAACTGTAGATTAATTTGGTGATCATGCCTCTTAATTAGTGAAGGGAGTAGACTTCTAAATTTGAGATTTACATGTAGGTGAGGACATAAACATTATAGCAACATTTTCTTTGAAATCCAAATTGCCCAGTTTCACTAAAAATGCCCACTTTATTGTTTAAAGTTGAATTGTGGCCAGGGATCATCCAAATTGCTGTGTTTGGCTAAACAAAGTCACCAGCCATAATGAAAAATGAAGACCTTTACAATATCTTACATCTTAGAAGCTTTGTTTGGCTTGGCTACATGGCTAATGGTGTTGTGGCCATGAATGTCATTCTGACTCTCTCCATATCTGACTGAGGTGATCCATGTACATGAACATGTATTTCAAAAGTGCCCATGTTCGATCTACTTCTGTGGTCGTGTTCGATTTAGAGGGGTTAAAATGAAGCTTGGGACCCACCATTTGGGTGGTCGCGGTCGGGTAGAGGGGTGGTCGACTTAGCTAATGGGAAATGTGAAGGATTTCAATGGGACCGACAAAAATCGGTCGAGTTAGAGGGGTGGTCAATTAAGGGGGGTGGTCGAATTGAGGGGTTCCACTGTATTACCAACTCACTTACCCAGCGGCCTTAGCTTTTTTACGCAGTATTTCTTTGCTCTGTTCATGTCAATAGCGGAAAGACTCGTGCTGAACAGCATGGCACAACTCATGCTCCCCAGGAGGTAACTTATCGGTTGTGCAGGACGTCGACCGAGTTCTATCCGCGTTGAATCGTGGGTCCGAATTGTGTGGCAACCAAGGGTTATCTGCTTGATTTTTTCACCCGCTAATCCGATAAGTTTACCTGATATATTGTTGTAGGAAACACCAATGAATGTCCACGTTTTATGAGGAATCACAAGCATTCCGCGCATGATGGAAGAGTCTGATAAATTCCGTTGGCTCGGCCAGTGTGCTATTCGGACAAAAACTAATGAACGGAACTTCCAAACGTGCAATCCAAACCCATATGTATAAATATATTCTATAAAACATCCATGTTCCTTTTTGTTAATTTTGACAAAGGTTGTGAAGGTAAATGACCCATTCGCCCCAACATCCATAGAATCTGAGTAGGCGACACTAAGATAGGAAGAAGACCATCCGCGGAATTTGTAAGCTGTATTTACCTCCCCCGTGGGTCCAGTCGTTAGGGTGACATCATGGGGTGTCGCGTCGTTTCCAAAGCCGGACAGATCCCTGCTCCGTGATTCTATGTTCATCATCCATACGGCTGCCGGCTGCGGTGTGAACTGACCTACTTTTCATAAATCGAAAAACCGCCATTGACAAAACTCGGTGAGTAATTGAATGTCTTTTGTTCTGTTTGTGATTCGATTGGGCGAAATGGCTTATGCCTGAAGTATCAATAATACAGTTACATCTGCACAGGGTTCAAGAGACAATTACTAGTCGAATTTTGTCAATGGCGGTGGCGGAAATAACATCATTATTCCCGCCTGTGCTTGCCTCTCACAAGCCATTTTCCCTGATACAGAATAACTAATGATGGGTGTACAGCTCAAAATCTCGAATGCTCCGCTAGGTTGCTGCATAGCAGCGCATTTTGGTTCCCGAAGCCTCCGCTAGGCTAGCCCTAGCAGAGGATTCGGGAACCAAACTGCATAGCATTGCGTCAAGGTACAAAAATCAAGAAAAAGTGTGTTCTCTCTACTTACCACTTGCCACAGATAATGACGAGGAAATAGTATGCAGGTAAAGCAAAATGGGAGACATTTCTTTTCTTATCCTCAAGATCAGAGTGATCCAATCACAAAAATATCATACGACGCTAACGATACGCTGTTTCATCAGTGACACTCTACAAACTTCGATGGATGTAGGCTACGTTGTAAAACTTGAACTGAGCAATTTGCTTAAAGGCGAATTGTAACAATATCCGTGTTTTACGTGAGGAAAAGATGCTAAATAGAATTTTACTGTGATCATAAGAAATAAACTAAGGCTGCAAAATTTGTCATAAATGAACTGGACCCGGTGGTCGAGTGGTTAGCGCGCTTGATTACCAAATGTGTAATGGGTCGGCGCGAGTTCGAAGACACATAGGGCGTTTTCGAATCCTCGTTCTTGACCGCACTCGTGCTGACCCAGTTCATGTAGTTGTTGCCTCAACTCGAGATCGGCAGTCTCGAACGCCGAGAACGCAACCCGTGTCGGGTCAAGAACGTATTATTCTCACTCCCCACTCAGCGGAGGGTTGAGGAGAACACTGTTCTTGACCCGACACGGGTTGCGTTCTCGGCGTTCGAGACTGCCGTTCTCGAGTTGAGGCAACAACTACATGAACTGGGTCAGCACGAGTGTGGTCAAGAACGAGGATTCGAAAACGCCCATAAAATTGTGAAATATTAGAGGGTCCGGCGGATGGGACTGAAAGCCGTGGTCCCTTGTACCTGAGTGTCTATGCCAGGGCAAGTAAAAGACCCCACACATGTGGACTGTAGCTGTGGACTCCATACCTCCGGCAAAAACCCAACAGGGCTACGACGCGGTAATGACTAACTGACTAACTAACTAACTACATGTATTTTGTTGTAAGCGCCATTAACCGCAGCATACACTGGTTACCATCTTTGCCCGGGAATGGTCGTTCCAAGTAGGCCTAACTATCGCCCTCTTACGCCATGTACTCGGCCAACCGATCGCTAAACCTATTTTTCGATCCGCAAAAACGTGGGAGGGGGTCGCGATGATGGGCACGGCAAATGTCGCTAAAAACGACAAAATATTGGATGAAATTTAGGTCCGAAGGGACACTTGTATGGCAAGCCATTCGTTGAATTATTCGATATTCAAAATATTTGTATTTGATTTCAAATTTTGTTTGCAATATCAAATATTTGTATTCGATAATGAGAGTATTTGCATTCAGCATCAGTGTCTAAATACGTTTGCAATCTTTGAATATACTTTATCTTATCTATTTACACATGTCTTAGGAATATATTCATGTTTGATTTTATTAAACATTTCAAAAATTTTGCATATTTATGTGCGATGCAGACGAATTTATATGTTTGATGTTACATGTACTTCCGGTATGTTCGATGTTACTTCCGTTTATGTGCAAAAACGGAATTGTGGGTAACTTTGAAACGATGGCCCAGATTGGCTCCCGGGTAAGGACAGGTACAGGTGAATTAAAGGCCTCAAATATCCCCTGTCCAGACAAATTTTGCTTCAGTACGAATCATGCTTCAGTACGAATTAAGATAAAAGGGGGCACTGCGATCGCTTTTGTGAAAACCGGTTTTACTTCAGTTGAGCCCTACTGGTTACTTTTTAAAAATTACTTCGCAGTGCATTAGTACTAGGATGTATCTACAAAACGTCTGGCGCTAAACTAAAATAATAGGTCGCGCTGNGCCTCCACAGTTACTCAAGTTGTCGTCATAACCTTTGTCCATAACAACTGACCTGAAGCCCTTCTCTGAAAATAGACGTCACACCCAGTGTTTATTGTGTGGCAGTGATCTCTCAGATATCCAAAATACAGCACAAAAACGACACACAAAATGACAAGTGTAAGTAAAATCATCTCCGAAGGTTGCAAATTTTCGACCCTTCCGACTTTCTAGTAGAGATCCCAGAAGTGAACGAGCTCGATTCCAATGGATCTGAAGTATTTAGGGGGGGGGGGGGGGGGGGGGCAAATGCCCCCAGGCCAATTGTTAAAAAAAATTTCAGCAAAATCAAATAGGAAAAAAGATCATTATTGTTGGCGTCTCAGAGTGAAGGTAATTGACCTCAAATCACATCTCAGAGCTTCTAATTTTCAAAATTTTTCTGGGACCCCCCGCAAAACAGACCCCTTCGGCGCTGGAAGGCGAAGCCCACGTCCGTTGAGCTTTATATGCTTAAAATGCCTCCCTAGCGAAAAAGGCTAGCTACGGCCCTGCACTCGTTCTGTAAGTACATGTAGGTGCCCCTATTTGTGGTGTACCCTCTCAATGGAAAAGTAGCCGCGCCGGCCCTGTAAACATGCAATATTTTTGAAATGTTTAATAACGTCACGTTACTTCTTTACGATCAGTTTGCGACTAGTTTACGACGAGTTTTTGATTCGTTGACGACTCCTGTCGTGAACTAATCGCGAATCGATCGAAAACTCGTCGTAAAGTCGGTGGATCACCTGCAAAAAATTTGGTTTAGGAATTTAGAATTTCTGAAAACTGTACAAGAAAAAGACTGTTGTGAATTACCTAATCCCAACGTCTGAACAACGTCAGCACATGACCAATTATCAACTACCGAGCACCCTCCAAATATCAACGTTGGGCCAACGTTGATGAATAACCCGTGGCCGACTCTGGCCCCGACCGTTGTTGTTGTTGTTGTTGTTATACATTTATTGTAAAACTAAAGATAGAAGTACAAAAGGGCCAACGCCAAGGCATTACTGGCCCAACTTAGGACAAACAAAAATAGCTATGATGGACAGAGATACATGTATATACAGATTGTGCATAAAAGATATATACAATGAGGAAACAACAGATTAATAAGGAATCAAACATGAGGGAAAGATATATACAATGAGGAAACAACAGATTAATAAGGAATCAAACATGAGGGAAAATAAAGGATAATGGAAATGTACACGTGCAGCAACTAAAGATTGCTGACTGATACCGTCGTGAACTAACCAACTCCCAACGTCAGACCAACGTCGGCAAATGACCAATTATCAACTACCGAGCACCCTCCAAATATCAACGTTGGGCCAACGTAGATGAATAACCCGTGGCCGACTCTGGCCCAGACCGTCGTGAATTACATACTCCCAACGCCAGATCAACGTCGGCAAATGCCAGTGACCATCAACGTCCGAGGTTCGCGAACCTCTGCCAACGTTGTACCAACGTAGCTCTGCTGTCTTGGTAAACATGAAATCTGCATCCACGCGAATACATTGTTCATGCACACGGCATCGTAGAAGATGGATATACCGTAGGCTTACACTCGTTATTTTGCCGCAGGCAGCATCGGGAAAATTCATATTTGTTCGTTAAAATCCGCAGCGATGTGAGACCATTCAATGGTTGAAAGTCTCCGATTGCGTATCCCCAGTCAGATTCCGGACACAAAGGTAGAAATAAGCAAANAACACATTGAAAAGTGGTACGTAGGCCTACGGCAGTAAACACAAGATGTCGTTACAGTCGTAGGAAATATAAACGCGTTAAACCCATGTGATGGCCAGATCCTCTAAGAGGTGGCCCCACTTGCGAATAAAGTCCTGGGAAGGTTTGTAATGCTTTTCAATGAGGCATTTATGCCTGATGCAGGCCTTAAGTGCGTTAAAAGATGGAGTTAGGTCTTGACACTTAGCATTATAAATGTACTCTTTTGTAATACACAGAATGTGAGGAACAGGTTCAGGGATGTTTTCTTCGCCTAGGAGGACAGATTTTGCACTCGGTTTGAAGTGAATACCGCTATCCGACAACCAGTCACTTAGTTGTAGCCAAATGGTTTTCACCTTGGCACAGTCCCAAAAGAGGTGTTCGAGCTTTTCAGTGTATATCTGGCAGAATGAGCAGGACTTAGTTTCTTTTAATTTGTATTTGAACAGTAGAGAATTGGTTGGCAGAATCCTATGCAGAATTTTGAACTGGAAAAATCTCGACTTAGTCTCCTTCGTACAAGCGAAGGTGTGTAGAAAACTGGCAGACCAGTCCCACTCTTCATCAAGGTGAAGGGTAGACTTCCATTTATTAATGACCTTTGTGGGTGAGGTTGCTGTTGCTGATATACCGAGTTTATAGAAATACTTAGTTGCACTACCTATGCGATAGAGAGCCTCAATTGGAGCTATAGAGAGTGACGGCAACTTTTCAGCCCTCTGGCAAATAGCTCGTTTCCACTTGGTTGGGATAGCCTCAACTACAGAACGATATCTCAGGAAATGAGTATCTATGCTAAAAAGGTTGACAAATTCATCGTAAGAGTAAAAACAGCCATTTTCATCCACAATGTCATCAATAAAAGATACCCCCGATTCGTGCCAATCCTTGAAGAAAAAGGTTTTATTGTCAATGCGAATATTATCATTGTGAAAAAGTGGCTCTTGTAAATACGAAACTGCCTCTTCTTCTTCTTCATTTATACATAGTTTGCTCAAACTTTGCCAGGCAGAGAAAACGTCTTGCCAAAAGGGATTCAGGCTCTTAATAAATGCTGGATTCCTACTCTTGCATGCCAAAATATAATTACCACCGAAAGGCTCCGTGATTGTCGCTAGAAGTACATGCCACTTTGGGGGAGTGCCATTGTTGGAGGATGCCATAGCTAAGCGTTTCACCCATGACGTTTTAAGAGCCTGACAGAAAAGTGAAATATTAGGAACCTTGAGACCACCCGCTGCATAGTCATTGAACATTGTTGAGCGCTTGATTTTGTCACGTTTCCCAGACCAAATGAATTCGAAGCATTTCTTTTGCAATTGATTAAGAACTGCATCTGGTGGGGTTGGAAGGGCAGTGAAAAGGTGAACCAATTTAGACAGTGCCAGTGACTTGATTACCGTTATCCGCCCGAAAACGGTTAAATTACGAGCTGTCCATGCATTAAGGGTGTTCTCAAAGTCCCTGATTGTCTTTTGAAAACAAATACCAGTAAAGTCCTTGCCATCCAGATTAAACTGGATACCCAGTGACGTAAACTTGCCTCCAACTTGCCATCTAATGCCTCTGTCCTCCAGGTATCTGGTATCACTATCCCCTAAGTGTACTGCCAACGTTTTACTGTAATTAAGGCGCACACATCCTGGGTAAACTTTAAGGCACTAAAGTTTACCCAGTTTGAAATTCGCGCACTTTTTCACCTGCGGTCGAAGTTGAAATTGGTATGTTTTCAATGTAGCAACACACGAAAATTCCTCATCGCACGGTGTCTGTCGTCATGGTCGCGCATGTTGTCCCAACTTTAGGCCTAACTTGTGAGCAACAAAATGTACCTTAGCTCTCTATCCGGGCTATCTATATATAACATGTATAACGGACGCCTTGTACATTTGTTGTACCTACTCACCAGCGATAGCCTATAGGTGCCCATGCCTCCACAGCGCCGCTGGCAATTTCCCGCGCCAGTGCATATATAGTCCAGTCAAAATAGGGTTAAAAGTCACACTAATTGCAAGAAAAATGAAACCACTTTTATTTGTCTTCTTCAAGTACATAAAGTAACATATTAAAAATTCCAACCAGTTCTAGGTGTGGAACATAGTTTTCTGTGAGGGTGCCAAAATCAAGCTTAATATTCACCTGGTGAAATGAGATTATGGCTCACAAACAGCTTTTAGGTAAAACTTTAGCTCTACATTGAATTTTATTGTCAATAAATTTTGTTTTGCTCATATTTTGATAACAAAATTCCATTAAATGGACCATGCTTAGTATTAGTCTACCCCCACCCCCACCCCCACAGCAAGTCAAATAGGGATGCCTTTTCCAGAAGCGCCACATTCAAAAAGAATCATCAGCCGCCTTTATGGCTTGGTCACCCATGTTCTCGCAGACGCCTCTGCATTCTCCACAAGCTGGATTACAGGGCAGACCATGTTGGCGACACCCGCAGTGCTTTGTTTGACAGCCTGATTTACAGTTGCATCTCACCAATTTTTGCAGTTCCTTTGGTGCGAAATCCAGGTCAGATGTCACAGGAAATAATGTTTCACCCTTCACCCTCCAGCCCCATGTCTCTGGGTCAAGCTCTCCTCCTTTCCATGTCTGCACCTGGTGGTATACCCGCAATGAGTGATACTTGGCGGCTGCCTGAGTCGGTGGTAGGGATTTGGGGTGGACCACTTTTTTTTTAGTGGCAAGAAGTTCAACATATCGCTGATGGCGAAGCTTGTTCAAGTTATCTGTGACCTGGAAGTTTGCCTTGTATATGCACATCAGAGCTTTTTCACCTGCTTCTGCAACTTCGTCAGTGGATCTCTCCGCATCAAGGAACACTTCAGCTGCCTTCAGAAACAATTTGTTGTTCTTGGCCAATGAAAGAACTGACGCTTTCCCGTGCCCAAACAGCCTTGATGTTGTGTCGCATCCTAGACTGGCATGGAGAAACAGGATGTTCTTGCAAACTTTTCCGCCAAGGACCTTTTGCACTTTCTGGATATTAAGGTATCGAAGAGTAGATCCTGCTTTAGCCGGGTGCTGGAAGTATACATTCTTGTGTATTCCAGTTGTGTAATGGATGAGCAAAACAAGGAGGTCTGTGTCACTGCCAACCAGGATAGTCTCACTCTTCTTGGCGACTTCCAGTGCTGTCTTCACTATCAAAACATCAGCGTCTGCTTTTGCATGGTGAACATCACAGCCGGCCATTTCCAGATGTTTCCCAAGGAGGTCTATGAAACGTTGCTTGTTCTCCTTATTTGATAAGAATTCATCCTTTTTCATTTGAAGACACATGTTTTCATGAAACTGAACACCCTGGCCCTCCTTGGTACCAATGCGTCTTCTGTGTGTCCCATCCTTTGGACTTGGGCCACTCCGGTAACCATCGAACACCACGATAGGTCTTCCGTATTTTCTGACATGAGCAACATAGTTTTGGCAGATAGCTTTGTATGTCTTCCCAGTCTCCCATGGTATTTTATGCAGAAGAGCTCCACCGTCAAAGACAAATGTGAATGTTCCAGTTTCCTTGTGCTTTTCTTCATCATCAGAAGGTTCCCCAGTGAGGTCCCATATGGCGTTCGCAAGGACTGGCTTATTGGCTTTCAAGAGTTCGTTCCTGTTTTCAAACAGAGCAGGAGGATAGCCGCAGAGTTCAAAGCGAAATGCGTCCTGAAGACTTTCCTTCTGCGTGCTTATCATCAGAAGCCTCTGAAACAGTAGAAGGGGATCAATGCTTACATCCTCACCATCGATGGAGATTTTGGACTTCGAATCCATTGTAACTGCATGGTCTTTCTTCCTAAACGTATACTTCAGAACTTCTTTTCCCTCCATGTCCTCTATGATTTTACAGCCAGTTTCCTCTGCTTTCTCAACGTTCACATTGTCTGCTGCAGTAACACCATTTACAACATTTCTTAGAGTTTGGTCACTTGCAAAAGGGGACTTGTCCTCAATGAATGTGATCAGCTTGTTAACATCACTTGCATCCCTCTTCTTTCGTGCCACGGAAAGGTCCTTATGTTGTTCGCTTGTGGAGAATCCTACTGAAGTTAGACGCTGCATGGCATTGTTGACTTCACCACACACCGGACTTGACAATGCCCAAACGATCCTTTGGGTCTCTGTCATTCCTCGTCCCCTCGTCAGTCCACCTGTTGTTTTTAGACTGCGCATTAAAACTTGCTCTATGACCAAGTCTGGGGATAGACCAGCCCAATACCTATCGGACCTTCTAACAGCATGTAGCCCATTCATGAAATGTTTGTACACGCTCGGGTTTGTGATATGTATCACAGACATCTTCTGTAAGTAAATGTGGATAGACTTTGTATACAGACTGTGGCCTGCTGCTGCAAGGTAAGGGAGCATATCATTCAACCCCTCCAGGTGGAGAGCCCAATTACTTGTTCTTTCAGATGTAATGAATTTGCGAACAATAGCGATCATCTTCATGTACATGAACCACAACTGGCTCGTCCTTTCAGTCTGATGGCTTGCTTTTTGCTCAAGCAGTTCCCGGATTGTAGCCAAGGTTGGAGATGACTCAACATCTTCCAGAGAAATCTCGCCTGCCAGAAGCTGGTCATATAGTTTGGCTAAATCCTTCAGGACTGGGTGCGACAGCTCGGAATCAGCGCTTTGAACTTCTCGATCAGTGGGAATACTGCAACTGGAGTCACCGTTTTCATCATTGTCTTCATCATCATCATCTTCATCATCGTCATCATCTTCGACATCATCTTTCTCCTCTCCCATGTCATCACCTTGATTTGAGTGAACTCCCAGTACTTCGTACAACAGTGTTTTGCTGAGTGCTGTACCCAACAGCAAGTGCCCACGAAGGGCTCTAGAGACCGCCTTGCCACTCATTATGTGAGTGACGGTGTTGCTAGCATAGACATTCTCTAACATTTTGCTGAGACCAGAACCACCCATCAGGTTACCAATACACCCCAAGAAACTCATCAGAGCATGAAAGCCACCTAGTCTGAGTACAATGGACCGCAGAGGGCTATCTTCAGTTTCATTTTCAATAATTGTGGTGGCCTTGTACCAGAGGGGCTGATCAAATGTTATCACCGGAACAACACCATAGTTACGTGCATGTTCACATACAAAATGCAAGGTAGAGTTGATGCACGTAAGATCTGAGGGGTTCATGTCAATCATGGGAAGAAGAATAACTGAGGCTTGTCCAGGGTGTTCGCCTTCAGATATCATCTGCATGAACCCAGACCAACCTGGCCTCTGAGGACGGACAGCGAATGCCAACTCCCATAATAGATCCACATTTTGAGAGTATTCTCCACACTTGGGCAACTGAATTTTCTCATAGGTCATGCTCTTCATACCATCCCTTGAAGGAGAGTAATGTCTTATGTTAATCCGCCCAACTTTTGCAATGTCATCAGTTGATACTGACACCCGCTTTACAATGCTTGCAGATTCTACTTTTGGTGTGATGCTTGTAACAATGCCCATGCCGTGAAAAGTACCAGAACCATCTAAGGTCCTCACGTTGTGATCAACATTGTCAGCTGAATACTGCATGAAATGACCAGGAGCAAACCCCGGGATGTCCACCCCTTTCTGAACTGCTGCACATGTCTCGTAACTTTGAATTTCAGAATAAGAGCTAGCAAACCCATGCTTGAACAATGTATCATTTAAGAACCTAGATGCAAAGTGGGAATGCATCTGCACCCCCAAGCCCAATTGCAGTGGAGCAACTAAGACTCTTGGACGTGTTGCCTGCATGAGTGCCTGTCCGATGGATGCTGCTTTTAAACCTTTGTCTTTTCCTACAAACAGAACATTTAGAAATGTGGCCAAAGAACTGGGCAGAAAAGCAGTAGCTTGTTCTAAGGACGACATCTCAAGATAAGTTGGGTAAATGTCCTTTGACTGCTCAACACTTTTGATATCAGTCTTGAGTAGGTTTGCGGCTGCCTTGATTAGGCGAAGTTTCTCAGCCTCAACGTCTGTATTCTTAGTTTCCTGAAAAAAATCACCAAGTATTGAAGCAGCCTTTTGTCTAAACGTCACGACATTTTTCCTACCATATACATCAGTAATGATAATTTTATCACCGAAATGTTCATATAGTTTGTTTATCATATGCGTAAGACCATACGCCAGGCATTCAGAGTCTTTCAAAATATCAGTCATTTCAGCTATCAGATCGTTGACTGTTGTCTGTTCTTCATCTCGTTCTTGAAGATTTTCCACAAGCTGCAAAAAGGCCTCCTCTCTTTGAATATCCTTTGGTCGACCAGCCCTAATCTTCTTTGCTTGACTGTCACTCATCAAAAAACAACCAGGGATTTGTCTGCCAGTGCGAAAGTTACTGTCGCAGGCCGCATGATAAACAGCATCAGCTGCATGTAAATCATTAACACATTCTATTCTGGCCTTAACTTTTTGGGCCCATGAATCAGAACGGGATTCGCACTTGTCACGAATTGAATGATCAAAACTCTTCGTTCGAACAGGGATGAGGACAAATTCTTTGCGTCTCCCTTCATACTTGTCAGCATTACCACAGAACAGGCAATGATCTTTGTAATTAAAAGTTCCTTCCAAATCTGATGGGCGTAAACTTTTTCGGCGCTCCAGTGATGCTGATGTTTCCGCTTTTCGCTTTTTCCGACCTGAATCCCTGATGAAATCTAGCCTGCACCTTGTATGAACCTTTTGCCCTGGCCGAACATCAAATCTTTCACCAGCAACTTCACAAGCTCTCTGAATTCCTTTGCAACCTTTCTCTTGTAAGGTTGTGATAGATTCACCATTGTCAAGTTGGTCTTTACAGAACACACAGATATCTATTTGGTCCTGAAAGAATCAAAGTTTGTGTGTAGGCAATACATGTGGTGGAAAGTCTCATCCAGCTTACTTTAACAGTACTCAAACTTGTGTTGATGAAACACTGAATGCTCCCTTGCACATTGGGATTGAAACAAAAGGCATGCCACTTAAGCCTTTTCACTTGCAACTATAAAATCATTCAGGGTGCTCTATATCTTACCTGATTACATGACATTTCATTGCATTCAAGGTTTGCCATGGTTTGGTGGGTTGATTTTGGTCATAAGTGAGAGTAAGACAAAAGACTTGCACTTAATCCAGGTGCTGCCATCTAGTTGTTTTTGGTTGCAGGGACTGCTCATTATTTCCTGCCCTAGAGTTTAAAGTAACTCAGCATTCACAAATATAATGGCAAATAATTTATCACCTTTTGGCCCAGCAAAATGTTGCACATTAAGGACTTAAGTGTGGGAGCCATCAATTACATTGTAAAATATGACTAAAACGGGCGCACACAATACGTTACTTACACCAATATTTCACATCCTGAAATAAATGTTGAGAAAATTTTCTTTTGCCATGTCACCAAGTGGACACATACCTGTACAAAATGAGTGATATTAATCTATTTGCTGTGACTAGTCACAAGCTATTGGAAACGGAAACTGTCGTAAGGGTCAAAATTAAGGGTTATGGTAGGGGAACCCCTGCGTGAGGATGCAAGGGATAGTTCTAGATTCTTAATACCATTTTTTTCTGAACGAGCACCTCAGAAAACATAGGAAGAGACACCAAGTTGAATGGAATATGTGAAGAAATGGCCAAACTAGGCCGTTTATTAGCTACACCTTCTTCCTTTAAAAAGCTGAAAATGATGCAATCGTCCTGAAATTTCACCATGTTCCACACCTCTGATTGTGTGGAATTTTCAGTCAGTGATGAGGTGGGTCTAGAGGAACAAAAAACAAGTGGTTTCATTTCTCTTGCAATTAGTGTGAGATTTGGCCCTTTTTTGGCGTATTTTGACTGGACTAATAAGTTCATCCCGAACTAGCCACTGCAGTTTGGGGTCACGTTTTACACCGTCAGGCAGTTCGTATTTTCCGTACACGACCTTAACCATTTTCTTTTTGATTTCCCGACCTTTAGATTTGAACTGACAGTCCCTAATAGAGTTGTTGTCTATTCATAACTGTTGGGCAGTTCAGACAGTTCACTGTAGGGTGACAATACTTTCAATGTACAGCAACAGTTTGGAACCTTCAACAGTCATGAATAGACAACAACCCTATTATAAGATGCGATCGAATTCAAATAATACATCTGCAAATCCTCCGCAGCAACACGAGTGACGTTATCAGCTGCCTTTTTTGCCGATTATATGGATTTCGTGCACTGACATATGACTGAAGTGCCGTTTTCAAGATCCTCGACCGCAGGTGAAAAAGTGCGCGAATTTCAAACTGGGTAAACTTTAGTGCCCTAAAGTTTACCCAGATCGTCCTGGGTAACTTTTAGGGTTACCCAGGTTGGTCCTGGGTAAACTGTAGGGTTACCCAGGTTTATCGCCGTGTTCAATTTTCACGGGCGATTCTTCATCCCTTGCGACAAAATAGCCATGTGACGACATGGTTTTTAGCCGCTACAGCGATAGGCATCGCTCGTGGCTTTTCGGTCATTTTCACTGGCGATCTGAAGAGCGATATCGCATCTCGCTGAGATTGACGTTTTCACCAGAGATTTCATCGCCGAAGCGATTTCCCGCCGGTGAGTTTTACCATGGCTTTTTTCTCTCGCTGGCGATGTCACCCGCTGTTGTATTTCCCGCGCCAGTGCATATAAGTTCATCCCGAACTAGCCACTGCAGTTTGGGGTCACGTTTTACACCGTCAGGCAGTTCGTATTTTCCGTTCACGACCTTAACCATTTTCTTTTTGATTTCTCGACCTTTAGATGTGAACTGACCGTCCCTATTATAAGTTGCGATCGAATTCAAATAATACATCTGCAAATCCTCCGCAGCAACACGAGTGACGTTATCAGCTGCCTTTTTTTTGCCGATTTGATGGATTTCGTGCACTGACATATGACTGAAGTGCCGTTTTCAAGATCCTCGACCGCAGGTGAAAAAGTGCGCGAATTTCAAACTGGATAAACTTTAGTGCCCTAAAGTTCACCCAGATCGTCCTGGGTAACTTTTAGGGTTACCCAGGTTGGTCCAGGGTAAACTGTAGGGTTACCGGTACCCAGGTTTATCGCCGTGTTCAATTTTCACGGGCGATTCTTCATCCCTTGCGACAAAATAGCCATGTGACGACATGGCTTTTTAGCCGCTACAGCGATAGGCATCGCTCGTGGCTTTTCGGTCATTTTCACTGGCGATCTGAAGAGCGATATCGCATCTCGCTGAGATTGATGTTTTCACCAGAGATTTCATCGCCGAAGCGATTTCCCGCCGGTGAGTTTTACCATGGCTTTTTTCTCTCGCTGGCGATGTCACCCGCTGTTGGCGTTTTGACGGGCGGGCGTTTTGGATGCAATATCGCCAACAGCGTTAAAATCGCCGTGATAAAAACGCCCGTCAAAACGGCCCTTTACAGGAATCTTGTTGCGGCCAGGAAAACCTGTCGCCCTTCTAGATGATGTAGGACAGTCAATGGTGCTTTTTTAGTCCACAAAAAGCAAGTCTTTTGGTCGTATTTTAGAACGTTCCTTAACATTAAAGGTGCAACGAATGATAACTGCCCTGTTAGGTGAATACTGTGCTCATCGATGTATACAAGTGATCACATCGAAAATTAGAATTTGTTCCAGTAGGCGTATTTCTAAAAAAATAGTACACCGGTACCGTACTATTTTAACATTCCGTAGGGTATTCAAAGTACTCTTTCGAATTCTTACCCGGGGGGGGGGGGGGCGGC
>NMRB01003823.1:6023-22936 GCA_002633025.1 Notospermus geniculatus | reverse complement strand
GGGGGGGGGGGGTACAAGGTTTACACTGACCGCTGCATTAGGCCAACCTAACAAATTCTACATGCGCGCCGGCAAAATCCAAGATAGCGGCCTTCCACCTATGCTAGTGGTGAAATGAGGTACGATATTGTCAAGTGTGGGTGCGACCTGTTATAAGCATTCCAATGGTGGATACAATATTGAGGTTCACCCTTCTCGGTACCAGTGAACCTCTGACAAACGTCGATTTCTCCTTCCCCGCAGATGCTCCTTCAGGAAACAAATGATGTTTCCAAATGTTTCATGACGAACATGCCAATCAGAAAGTGGACTCAGTATGGGTTTGAATGAAACATCGACTATAGATGTTTTCGTCTCAATGTCACAATTTCCTCGCACAAGTCCTGTATTTTTGTGACACGGTAGAGTAAAGCTCTGGAACTTGAGTGATTTATCGGACCTTTTAGTCTCAACAAACAGATTATCATGCTTTGGATGCCCTATGACACCCAAAAATGAATAGGAATAGGGATAAGGTAACTTAACCATATGTGCCTTTCGATAACCGGTGCTCAGATGATAAGTAATACTTTTGAACATTGTTTGCTTTCGGTTTGGAGAAAACGTAAAAATTACGTTTACATTAGAAAAGAAATAACGGAAAACAAATCTTGACCTCATATCAGACACCGAAATTGCTCTGCCGTTTATCAAATGAAATGTTTCTCTGTCTTCTTCGATGACCAAATCATAAACGCTAGCGTGCACACGGTGCAAGGAGTACCGGCGACAGGAAATAAGGACTTTATCCCATATTCTTATTTGGAAATTTGATCGGCGGTCACACAAGTGTCTGCATGTCTCAGTCACTGGCAAATTTATTCTCCTCGACGACTTTCCGGTCACAAAGTCGTGGAATATCAGAGAAGCTGTTCTGCGATGAAGAGATATCACAAAATTCCGGAAGAAATACGGAAACGTCACTAAACTTTCTCTCCTTATCATTTTCGACATATATTTGACCGAAAAATCGTTGACAGTCACTTCGTAGGCATATATTCGGAACCACATATAGTCCTTATGTGCACTAATCAAAATTATATAGCCTTTCCTTTCATGGTATGACACACTTTGTGATGAAGTCGTCCAACTGATTGATAGAACCAATCTGATTTTCCGAGAGAGAACGTACTTTTTGAAACGTAGATGCTACGAAATACAGGCAATTACGACTACCGTGATTAAAACGGCACTCTGTGCTTCAGTATATCTCCCATGGCGGCGGCATTTGGAACCGATACTAGTAGACTGGTGTCCGGTTAGACTGGTTCCCGGTCCCGAAATAGCTGAAGGATAAGGGACCGGTATTGCCTGATGTAACGACGCAGTTGATTGGTTAGCTATTTTGGGATGTGAGGAAGTAAGCTATTTCTCAGTAGTGAGGAGAATCTTCTGTGACGTCATAACCTGGCAGCTTTCTGCCAAGTATGGCCGCCCAATACCAGTCCCTTTCTCCGTGAGCTATGTTGGGACCCCGGGTACCAGTCTTGTGTACGGTCGAACCCGAAGATAATCAGTGTGGTAAGCAACTCGGCGAGACTGCTATGTCGCAGACACATAGCAAGGTGGTGGTGAGACTCTAAATCGACATGGCCCAGTACCAATAGCATATTATTTACACATGTTAATGTTGTTAGAAGTTTTCTAACAGACCCTCGATTAACGCACTGTACTTTTGTGAACAAAGCACACGCGTATACGTGTCTCTATTCAATAAATAAAAATATACCTTCCTTTGGTACATGCTGCATCTGGTCTGCATAAATATTTCCTTACTATCAATACACGTTCCTCTCCTCGAATTTAGTTGACAGTTATAATAGTCTTTCTCGCTGCACGCATTGAACATTTTACAGTTTTCGGTGGTCATGCACGCAACAGCACACATCAAAAAACGAGATGTGACGAAATGATATAAATCAGGGGAGGAAAGTACCTTGCCTTGCATAAAGCAACTGAAATGAGCACCTGACTTCATCCTGACGATTTTCCAGCGACGTATACACGCTTCCTAAAAAAACAACAGGAAGTGACGTAAATGGAGCAGGCTGCCATGACAACCATGCAAATATGGAGTTTCACTTTCACACGGCTCACTGATTTGGATGCAGTTTCTTGGTAGGCCTAGTTTTTTAGATCAATGTTCACGTTATGGTTGTCAACAATGACACTTAATTGAGTGTGTTGTTTCATTTCTTTGATGAATACAGAGCGGAATTCGTCGACGTCATGTCATCGTCATGGTCTCGTTTGGCATGCATTGCATGGAGCACTGAAGCACTGCAGTGCAGTGCATGAGTGCACATGTAACCAAGGTAACTTAGGCTAACTCGGCTGAGGTTGCCGGTAGCTAGCGCGTGCTAGGCCTAATGAATGAAGGCCGGGACGAACATATCAGAAAGTTTGTTTCATTTACGAGATCGTACAGCTTCGCCATCTAGCGGAGAGATATAACGCAATGTAGTTTCAATGAAAGTGACCGAAAGTCACGATTAAAATCCGCTGTCTATGTCTGCACGGGCTGAGAAAGTACACCATCAAAAGTCAATAACGTAAGATGACAATGTAATAATTCTCATTTCATTATCAGAGAACGATCAAATCAGTGGATTGGTGTGTCATTTTGATTCCAAAGTGGGCGATTTTTGCAAAAAAACAGGGGGTTTCCTTGGGAATTCCCGCCTTTTCGCCGGCCTGGAGCACGCCGTCCAACCATCAGAAGCAGTTCTTGAATATTTAATATTTACCCTATGACATTTCAAAGACCACCATCTGATTGGCCTATTCAATATTGTGTCAACGGTCACAAATACCAAGCCCACCGCCCAAGTGGCAGCCTCGTGTTCAGGTATGACAGGTATTCATCAAACACTTTGTACTGCCAGTTCAATATAACTTTTGTGTCGCGTGGCCTTAATGAAGGATTCTATCCATTCTAATCTTCCCCTAAAATCCAAACTTCTGAACCTGGATACTCATCAGCATGATCAGACCCATTTGCTTCTTCTAGGCCTACTACCGCACACCCCCCTCAAGCTAATGGAACGGCCCACCTCAAGCTAACGCCGCGTCATCGTGTGCTATTTTTAGCCGCTGGCACATGAAACAAACTGGGACAAACTTTCTGATATGTGTAGGCATGAGATGTGCAGGCTAGGCCTACTTTGTAGGTCTATTAGGCCAGCACGGCTAGGCCTACCGGCGGTAGGTCGTGTATGAAGGCCTAGGCCTACGTCCATGATCATGATCAGCAGCAGCAAATCCTCCATTTACGTCACTTCCTGTTGATTCGAAATCTATTAAAAGGGGGCAGCACAATTATAGGAAGCGTGTATAGGGAAGACAGGGCACAGTGGGTCACGGGGCACAGTGAGTCAGTTGCTATTTCTAGAAAGTGGCAGCAGAGTAATCCATGATGACGTCAGATGATGGGCTCAAGATTCACCCATTTCAAAAACTTTGATTTGCAAGCATTCCATGTGGTAGCACAAAAATACAATGTAAAGTATGTTTTTCAGCATCAAAATTAAAATATTGGCCCTTCATTACTTTTGTGATATCGAATAGATAGCGTAGTCATATTGGAAAACCCACTAAAATCTGAAAGTAGAAGAATGTGGTGGTAAAAATGATGTGGTGCCCATTTGTTCAGGCCACCCATGGCAGGCATGCTGGAGTGCGAAGGTCATGGAAAAGTCAATATAGCGGCTTTGCAGTGACGTCACAAAAATCACTAGGCGGCCATGTTGGAGTACAAACACACATAAACAACACACATCATTTAGACTGGTACCCTGTCTATTGCTGAAAATATAAAGACAGGCACATACCGCCATTTTGATGACTATTGATGACGTAGTACATTCTATTTTAGCACTCGTCTAGGTATTTCCCAGAACAACAATCTCAATGGCGGCCTGCCTGCAATCAACTCGGTCAAGAAAATGTGAAGAAAGTATGTTTACGTGGCGTGGAAAGTGAACCAGGTGGAGGCTATAGAAGTGTCTGTGTGCAGGAGGCCGACACCGAAGCAGGGAAGGATGATGCACAGAACGCGAAATGAAATAAACGTGAATCCAAGAACAGGGTGCATGTGTAAGCAAAATGTATGATGAAATCCAGGTATACCTGTAGGCCTAGTTCAGAAACGATTTGAGATAGAGTTAAGGGCTTTCTCGATGTTAAGCAGCACGAACACTTCAACTGTGAAGCCACATAACGCACTACGTAAGAACCGCTCTCTCTCCAACTTCCAAAGATACCCACGGATATGCACTTACATCTGATGACAAACTGAATTTCTGGTGATACGTCGTGATTATTGATTTATCCTCAGGTGTCTTTTGCGATCAGTCGGAATCTTTGATATTCATGCAACACTAATTGTTCCTTTCTATTGACGCTATTGTAAGTAAACAGAGTACATGTTTTTTTTTCTTATCGACATAAATTTGTGAGAAAGTGGAGAATGAAGCTGGTAGCGCAAATACAGATAACGACGACGGCGGCGACAACAGCAAAAAATACAGGATGGGGAGGGGGAAGAGGGTGATGACATAAGCGGTCTATCCGTAAATACATGTACATGTACCGGTACATATAGAAAAAACACAAAATATTATGGAAAGCATTTAATTACAGAAAAAAACGTCTGGTATTTTAGTGCCCCTAACCTTTTTATCAAGGGATTACAATACATTTTACCTTAACCATTATGAGTAGCCTTTGATGCCAAACACTTCAAGTGAATCAAAATTCCTTTCATACGTCCGAGAAAAACTGGTAATTCGTGGTGCTGGAGAAACACCGCGAAATTATTTTCAAAACCTGTGCACATAGCTCGAATGGTCCACAAATATATTTTCTTTTCTGTATGAATTGTTGGAATTTATTGTCAGTATACATGTACATGATTTTTTTTGCTTTTTTGACAAATATATTTTAAAGACCGTTAACCTATTGATTGGCGAGGCAAGAGGTCTTCGCAGTTTTACTAACCATCCGGCACCGTTCTCATCAAACTAAATCATGGGTGGATTTCAGGGGATGACTAATAATAAATAATAAATAAATACCATTTTTAAAGTGCCCTTTCCACCTAGGTGCTCAAGGGCACTTTACACAAATAAAAGATAGTAAAAGAAAACTATAAAACCATCCATACATTACACATGTGTCATACATTACACACATGGCACACAAGGCCTGTGAAAAGGTCCCTTTCCACCTAGCGGATTTCACCGTGGTTTGCGGCGAGCGGTACGGCTTTCACAGGGTTTTGGATAATCCTTCGATGGCTTCACATACACCCCAATGTCTGTGAATACCACTCCTCTCGCCGAAAACTGCGGCGAGAATCCGCTATTAGAGTTGTTGTCCATTCACAACTGTTGAAGGTCCCGAACTGTTGCTGTACATTGCAAGTATTGTCACCCTACAGTGAACTGTTTGAACTGCCCAACAGTTATGAATAGACAACAACTCTATTAAGTGGAAACGGACTTTACAGCGGTTTCCACCACGGTTTGCGGCGAGCAGTGCGGTTTTCACAGGCACTGGGAATATTACAACGCCATGCACGTACATGTATTGTTAAATCATCGAAGGATTCAAGATCCCTGTGAACATGGTGAAACTCACACTGCTTAATAAGCCCTCTCCCATCCACTCCAAAGATATAGGGGTGTGACAGTAGTCGATCACGTCTTCTGGCAGCAACCGGCTACACTATTGGAAATTAGAAATAAATTTCCGGTAGTAATTTTATTTGAAAAACACCTGATATACAATAAATATACTATTTAAAACCACTGAAATTAGGAAAGTTTCCATATAGTTGAAATATTTTTTAGATAAATATATATTAGGAAAAACATTGGTGGTTTATTATTTCTAAACAATAATAAATGGGGCAGACAATTGTTGGGACATAATGGAGTGTCAGAATTATGGTTTGCAAGTATGTTGTCCTCCACAAATTGATATCTAGCAAATAAATGTGATTATATCAAATTGGTGAAATTATTCAGTTCTCATATGGTGCGTCATAATGTGATGGTAATGAGGCCCTCGTCTGCTTCTGGGAAACGTGTCATTTATTCAAATACAATATCAGCACCATTATCGAGAAAAAAACACGTTAAAAGCCTCCATCACTAAATCATGCGGAATCGTAGATACTGATTCCCTAGCCATAGCGAATTCTAACGCCAGTTGATATCGTACCTATTCAGTAAGGGGTGAGCTCCGCGGGAACTAATGATGCTGATAAAAAGTTGAATGACGTGCATATTCTCGATTGGTCTCTCGTTTAAAGCGGCAGCCCATCCGTTGATGAACAGGCGCAGCATCTGCCATCCTTTTATCATACATTAACGATAATCTGGCGTCATCCCCGAACCAGCCAATGAGGTGGCGACTCTGTGCCAGTCCACGTGCTCCGATTTCATGTCAACACTCGGACCATGCTGTCATGATCATGACGATGCTGGGAGATTTTTATGGATTTTTCGTGTGGTTTTTGTGCGATTCAGATTCCTAACTCCATTGAGATGGCTGCTGTTGCAACTTACGGGATGTCAGAACAAGGAACATGCCTTTGTTCATGCAGAAATACATGCAACCGGGCGAGAAAAGCGTGATGATGCAAGATGACTCATTGACCATGTTGACTGTTCTTTTTGTTATTCAGTTGTTATCGTCGGTACTCCTTTGCAATCGCCGCTAGTTCATCCGCTCTGTCTATCAACGGATGGACTGCGCTTTAAACCATACAGAAGCAATTCTGGCGATGAACAAATACAATGGTTTCCTATGTGAACGTGTCCCTGTACCTGCTGCTAACAGTTGAAGATATGAACCAATATTCATAACTGAGCGTTTTTACATTGACCGTTAACTCAGACTTTCATGGTCACAATCAGAAACAGCATCCTCAATCATTTGTAAATAACCTGGGTATTGTGTTGGTTCTACAACGCCAGCTAGACATCTGTTATCGGTTGACTTCCGCATCAGGACTGTTTAAGTTTGACCTTGAGCTCCCACCTTCATGGTCATTGCAAAAAGTGAAAGATCATCCTCAGCAGTACGTGGTTTGAGGTCACTCGCTAGTTTTCTGGCTCGCTCGCTCAGACATACACACACCACG
Source organism: Notospermus geniculatus (assembly GCA_002633025.1). Taxonomy (NCBI): domain Eukaryota; kingdom Metazoa; phylum Nemertea; class Pilidiophora; order Heteronemertea; family Lineidae; genus Notospermus; species Notospermus geniculatus. The sequence continues at coordinate 15,747 of NMRB01003823.1, read as the reverse complement.
ACCAACTACTGTTGGTTTCTGATCTTGTCGATCGGAAACCATAAAAATGGCTGTCCCGCTCTAAGAACTCCAAGTTCCTAATGACATAACACTTTTTGTTAATACCCCCATCACACTGAGCTAGTTCTCAGTACGTTCTTGAAAATTTTGCCGAACGGGCTCAAACTGTGTGCGAACGGAGTGGACGTACAGTCGCGCGTCATATATATTCGACACTTTGACGTCGCAGTGTTTGCGCGCAGTACCAATCGCAACTTGGATGGCTCAGTACGTTAAAACAGACCGGCACATACACCAAATGTATATACATTCCGAAAGAAAAAGATACATGACTTCTGTAAGTAGAAGATTTGGGAAAAATAGCGAAGTCCGTAACCTTGGGGAGTCAATTTGTACGCAGTGTTGCTGATTTTTTATTTTTTGCGGATGGTTCAGGGAAACAGTTCCCAACTACGATTAAAGAATACGATCGCTTCAAAACTTCAAGGGTGGGTAGGACATATCTTAGGCTTTCATACAGGCCGATTTTTTTTTTTCATTTTCGTTAATCAGTTTAGAAATAAACGACGAACGCGTCAATTCAGAAAGTGAATTTGACGTCACGCGTAACGGCGCCGTCAGGGAAGAAATTGGTTCACCGTTTCAAAAGTACTGCGGCGGCATTCTCAATACTCTCAAGGCTAACATTTGTATTGCAATAGGGTCACTTCGCAAGTCCCCTTTGGGATAAAGTATCGATATAGTCCAAAACAAAGCAACATCGCAAATTCAACGGTTTTTCTATAGGTACTGAAATTATACGTCAAATTCAGTGGTGCGGCGTAACGTTCTTTATTTCTTCCGCTGCCTTCAGCGAACGTTTTCCAATGGTGCAGACTGTACAAATCTATCAAAAATATGTTATACTTCTAGCGGTTCTTAACATCATGGAAATATTCATAACATGATATCTTTGGGTATGTGCGAAATAGAGCCTCTTTGAAATGGGTTACAGATATTTTTCCATTTCCTTCCGACGTTTGTGAATGACGTCACAACAATGCGATAACGCAATAATAGACGTACGTCACACGACAGACGTCATCCTCAATACTACGACGTTATGATGTCCGAATATTAGGTTGATTGGATGTATAGCAACAACGCAACATGCGATACACTAGGCGCATTGTTTTACGCGTAAAACGCAAAACGTCAAAGTGTCGAATATATATGAAACATGACTGTAGTGGCAACTTTTTACAGTCGCTTTACGAACTTCATGGACGGGAAGGGTGCTCCAGAACATCGAAGCATTAATTTGTTGTACGATTGACCTATTACATGTGGACAAAGGGCCACAAAGCGTCAGTTGTATAATAATAGGGAGGTTTCGCAAGCGCCCGGTTAGGCCATACGACGACGTTTATCTATTGTTTGGGTACACATACACAGTAGATAAACGTCGTCGTATGGCCTAACCGGGCGCTTGCGAAACCTCCCTAATATGCTTCCACGGCGTACGCGTACTAGAAAGTGCCTGAGGAAGACCCTGCTTGGGGTCAAAAATTTGCAAAATTTGGAGACGACTTATGTTTGCTATCATCTTGTGTGTCGTTTTTTGTGCTATATGTTGGATACCACGGCGTACGCGATAGGAATTATTTCCTATAGCATTTTATCGTACAAAAAATGGGACAGAACCTATTTGACGATTTTTTCCTATACGACAAAAATGAGACGATGTTTCCCGTCTACACGATAAAATGAATTCCTACAAAATATTTCGTAGGGAAAAAAATGTATCGTGTACGGCGGCCTTAACATCGGTTTTTAGACATCTCCACAATATGGCTTCCTGCAAAATATAAATGGATTGTGTGACAGAACAAAACCGATAAAATATTCAGTAAAATTCATCTCTACAATCTAAAAGCCCATTAGAAACACGACGCATATTTGACATGCTCCCAAGGGAAATCCTGCTCTCGACTCTGATCATTTTTCTGATTCAATAAAACCTTGGCTAACACATCACCCGGAATTTCATGTCATGTCATCATCGGTCTCGGAAACCAATATAGTCGCACAGTAGCCTGCCGGGTGCAGATTTACATCGTCGCGAGGGATGTATTTGGTTGACTGGTCACACCAACAAGCAATTTCAGTGCACCATGGTCAAAAACAACTTCAGTCTAACTGCTTGTGGCCGTGACTACACTCGTCCCCAGTGGCATCGATCTTAATACTAGTTATACGCTCTCAACCACTGGCACAGATGGGGCCTCATCATGTTTCTGAATACTTAGATGTGCAAACTGTCATCAACCAATCAGCGACCAGTATTTCACGCAACTTGTCATCAACCAATCAGCGACCAGTATTTCACGCAACTAGGTGAAAACCTGAAACATTTTCTTATAGGCTGATCGCTCATTGGCTGGTTGATCGAACGCGTTCGTCAACAACTGGTAGTGACATCTAGGCCCAAATTTTCAAAGCTGTTTTAACGCTAAAATGCATTTTAGTCCAGCACTTGCATGCTTATAGGCATGCAAGTGCTGGACTAAAATGCATTTTAGCGTTAAAACAGCTTTGAAAATTTGGGCCCTACTGTTCAGAAACGGACTTTGGCACCAAGTGTTTCAGTGGTTGAGGGTGACAGCTTCGAGCGGAGGCCGATACCAGTGAATGGGGCTATCCAGGGAAAACTACACCGCCAGGTGGCTCTTCTGTGCTGTAAGTCCTAGTGTCACTGTTTTCTACATTGCAGAGTATGGAAAGTGGACTGTTCAGAAACTCGAAAATGAATATATCAAACAGAGGAGCGTCACTTACAGGCAGAAAAAGTGATCTAATCATTTTCATTCTCAGATGCCTCCATCATTGATGTAATCATCGTATCAGATTTGATATTTTGTCCATCACACTTTTATCTGATGGCACAAATTGGCTGCTATGACCAGTTAACACCTACAGCAATAGAAACAAGTACTACCCTTAGGTTTTTATACCCTAGAAATCAAATGAGCTGATTACTTTTGATCTGAGATGTTGGGTTCATGGCGATATCGACGTTTGATATCACGAAATTTGATATTTTGAGATAACTTGCCACAGTTTCAACTGATCAACATGAAACAGGTCTTAATTCATGCCTGCTAATCCAAGGACAGGACTGTGTTAAAATTCTCAGCCTCATGTGTCCGGGTGATTGAGATATCATGAGATTTTGATATTTTCGAACTTGATAATTTGAAATATCTCTGCCCGTGGTTGAGGTAGAGACATGATATCACCCATATTTAGGTTATTGAGGATGCCCATTTCGATTATGCAATGATCTTGATGATCAGGTAAAGGCCAAACTTGATAAGTGAAATGTCTCTGTCTGTGGTAGCGGTAGAGGTTTGTTAACACCCATATTTAGGGTATTTAGGATGCCAATTTCGATTATGTAATGACCCTGATGATCATAGGTCAAGATCAAGGTCAGAGGTCAAGGTCAAACTTCCGAAAGAACAGGTAAACAATGAAACTCACTGAAAACGAAGACTTATAGTACAGTAGAGACCCCTATTAGGGAGAGGTTGAATTATATTCTGGATTGCCCCATTATTAAGTGTAGCCTGTGACAAGAATCAATCATTGCCGTATGGACAATATTTGTAATATATTGTTGGAAAATAAGTCCTGCTTTAAGGAGAGTCGCGCTCTCTATCGCATCGGTTTGATATAAAATCACACTTTGAGCTGCCAAATGCTACAAGAGAGTATCACTGCACTGCGAAATAAATATTAGATGGACTCCCAATGCAGAATTAGCCTCGGGTCACCCAGCCAATGCTGCGAATCTGGGTAATCGCAAAGCATCTGGGACACTACGCCAACAGCAGGGTTTTGGTTTTTCAAGAACCAAGATCAAAATACAAGATACAAGGTACAATGAAATGTACAATGTTAGTTTCAACTCCTGAGAGGCTGGGCAGATATTAAGTAGAACATGATGTTCATCACAGATTTGTCTCAGGTTGCAGAAAGTACACCTTTCCTGTCCGTAGACAGGAAAGGTGTCCAGGTGTCTACCAGCCATTTTTGTGAGGCAACAGCCATTTTTGTGAGGCAACATTTTTGTGAGTAAACATCCAAATCAGCTCTACTCGTCTTTGTCAACCTGTACTTACATGTATTTTTAGGTCTCAAATAATCTGAACGCTTACCTTTAGGGCGGCTTTCCATTGGAGCGATTCCATGCGCGGAAACTCTCGAAAGCATTGTTTGTTTCCGCGTCATTGATCACGGTGCAGAAACAAACAATGCTTTCGAGCGTTTCCGCTCCAATGGAAAGCCGCCCTTACACTCGCCTGTGTACCAGGGTTGGCGTTCGCTCCTCTTCGTGCATTCGCATGGCAGTTTTAGCAATTTTTCTGCAACGGTCATTATGGACAGGATAGCCCACATGAAAGTTACCCCACTGATGACAAAACTGACATGCATTCACGGAGGCTACCACTAAACCTTTGATCAATGTTAGGTGGGCCTAGTACTACTATATAGGCATGCTCGGCATGCTGGGAGTTGTCAATATACTAGTAGAATAAGCTTTGACGCAACGAAGGACACCAGGGGCCGTATACACAAAACATCTTTAAGTGTAAAATTTCCCTTAAACTATTGTTCCAAAGAAAAGATAAGGAACATTTAACACTTAAGATGTTTTATGCATACGGGCCCTGTTCCTCAACTTGCCTTTTTATACCGAGTGCAACCTTGCATCTCCTGTAGGTTTAACCAAGGATGCCTGTTGCAGTTAGGCAATACTTCTCAAGGTCAGAGGTCAAGGTCACAGTAAACCAGCTCTACAGTGGTACAGTTCTCACCTGGAAATTAGCCACTGGTAGATTGGCCACTGCAGGATCGGAAAGCATTGACATCACTCCGATGTCCTATTCTTCGTTTAGTAAGATTGATTTATAATGAACTGGACTGAGGGCCGTATTCAAAAAGGGTGATCATCGCGCGATTAAGACTTAGGCTAAGAATCCATTCACGCGATTTTCTTGCCGCAGATGCTCGAAAGCATTGTTTGTTTCCGCCGCGTTGGTCGTGGACAAAGGATGCGACATCGCGCGGCACGAAAATCGCGTGAATGGATTCTTAGCCTTAGACGCGCGTAACTTCACTAAATGCACACACTTCCACCATGCATTTGACGACGTTGCACGCATGTAAGTCATAAACACTCTTTCTGAATACAGCCCTGAATCTTTAGGCCTCTATAAGCAGAAGAATTAGTGTCACTGTCGCTGTAAATCACTAGGGATCCTGATGTTGATGCTGATCCGCTCGCAATTTGTAGTTATTGTGGGAAGCCTTTCATCCAATGTCGCGTTTGACGTCCGTTGATGTTCTTTCAGGGCTCGTTTTATCACGGAGGTACTGATGAAGCGCAGGGTAAGTTGTCATTTTCAAACACCTTGCGAGTTCTTAGCAGATCTAACACATTCTGTGATTGGCATTATCTCCTCTGCTTTAGTGCCCATGACCTTGACGCAATGACATAACGATGGCTTAACAGCATTTTACATGAGTCGTCATTTTCATGACAAACAAGAACACAACATCCCAGCGGTGTCAATGGTTTGCGATCCCTGTCAAAACACAAGTCATCTCAACAAATGAGAACTTCTCATATTCCGCTGTTTTTTTTAATAAGTAGTTATATCAGTTGATCGCGAGAGTACATTGTTATTATTCAGAAACAAATTCTATTTAGATCGTGGAGCATCGTAATGGATATCCCGCGGTAAGGGTCAGTTTCACTTTTGTCGACTGTAAATGATGTCAATTAAACCTAGGCTTACTGTGGAATAAAACTGCGGTCTGCCGTTGAAAAGTAACTCACAAGTGATGTGTCACGACTGTTAGAACACAATAGATCTTTGGAATCGTCGCTCTCCAGTAACCCGGCAATACTCCGCCATCTGATTGGCTAATCGGATCATTATGACGACGATACTAATTTGCATATGAAAAGCTTTTTACCACATATTCACTAAATTCGGGAGAACGTTTCTAGAAGTATTTACACCGTGTACTTTGTTTCTGGTCGGCTGTTGTGAAAGTGCAGTCTTAAATGTGCATAACAACGTCAGTCATTTGTGAGTTCTTTTAACGTGTGACGAGTGAATGGCAAAATTTGCTCGGACATTGCAAATTCCGGCCTTGCCAGAGGGTATTTCCCCGATCTTCAAACAATAAGACAAACCTTTTTTCGAATATCTCAACGTAATTATGTAGACCAATTCGTTATGATTGGTAATAACCAGTCAGGAGGACAATACAGGCTCCAGAAAGGCCGAAAAACTCGTGCCCAAGTTGAAAATCTTTGGTGGTTTTCGGCGGTAATGCACTATTTTTAGACCGTAATTCCTGTTTGCTTGAAGCTGCCGATAGAGGACGCAGTGGTTTGAATTCCCGTTCTAACAGTCGTGGTGTGACCCTGACTAGGCCTTTCATAACTTGGCCTGGATCGTGTATAGTCAATAATTCGCGTGGCTCGCAGGTTGGCCGTGGTGGCCGGACAAGTCATATTACAATGTATACAGTAGGCCTACATGGGTTAAAAAGGCCTAAATCAATGCATTTCAACTTACTAGACTTTTATGCGACTTAAATAGGCCACACACGGATGTGGTTTGGTAAAAAATGCCAGAAAAATGCCATAATGTCATATCTTGTTGAGATTGGAAGTAGGCCAGATTGTATCGGCCTATAGGCCTAATGACTGCAGTTGATTACTATGTTTTCGCTTTAGACACACAATGGAAGGATATCCTGACACTAATTATGTTAACTGCTCATTGGAAACTCCAAGGGCCGTATGCACCAACGAAGATTATCTTGAACTCAGGTTGAGCCACAACTTTTCCATTGTCACATCATGCCCTGGCAAATATGAACAATTGAAAAGCTGTGGCTCAACCTGAGTTCAAGATAATCTTCGTTGGTGCATACGGCCCCAAGTGTTCATCTGAAATACATCGATCTTTAGGGTAAGTAAAAGGGAATTAGTCGTTACAGTCAGAAATGACACTAAGAATAACTTCGTGCCCCACGAAATTCACAATTTTAAAATTACAAATTTCGCATTTTAGCCGATTACATCACAATGTAAGCTAGTCCATGGGCTAGGGGGGTTCCCGTGTGCATAAGATGTACCCTAAGTTACTCTACTGTTTCTGAGAGGGGAGTATCCATATTATAAGAAAATCTTGGGTGGACTTTCTCAAACCCGGCAGCAAGTGAGAAAGAGACCCCTAAAGTTAGGGTACTGGAAATAAAAAGGGGTCAAAAATATGATATCATCAGATCATATCAATATTGGTGTCAAAATGTAGGTCTGTGCATGTACTTCAAAGAAATATGCATCCCAAAGCCAGGTCAGGTCCTTGTTCGCCTACAAGAGGGGTTAAAAAAGGGAAAATCCCAACTTTGACCCCTTTCCATTGGCTTCAGAGGCAACTTCAACCGATAAAAGTTGATCATTTCCACTCAGATAAGTAATACCTACATTTTGATACCCATCTTGACACCATGATCTATTCGGGTATGCACAGACCCTTTTTTCGACCCTTTTTAACCTGTTTTGACCCTTAAGGACCTTGGGTCAAAGTAACCATGTCAAGATGGGTATCAAAATGAAGGTGTAACTTATCTGAGTGGAATTGATCAACTTTTATTGGCTGAAGTTGCCCCTGAAGCCAATGGCAAGGGGTCAAAGTTGGATTTTTCCCTTTTTTAACCCCTTTTGTAGGGGCTCACGGGCCAAATCTGACTTTGGGGCATATATTTTCTTGATGTACACTCACAGACCTACATTTTGACACCAATATTGATATGATCTGATGATATCATATTTTTGACCCCTTTTTTTATTTCCAGTACCCTAACTTTAGGGGTCTCTTTCTCACTTGCTGCCGGGTTTGAGAAAGTCTACCCAAGATTTTCTCATAATATGGATACTCCCCTCTCAGAAACAGCAGAGCAACTTAGGGTACATCTTATGCACACGGGAGCCCCCCAGTCCATGCATTAAGCCTAGATTAAAGCCGCAGAGTGCACAGCTAATCACTTCCAGTTCGGCCGAATTTTAGTGCAGCCTCGTTTACAGGCGTGCGTAATGTATAGAACCACACATTATAGCATTATCCTGTATCGAGGTTCGGGAATACCCTTGGGGAATCCCCAGTGCTGAATGTAGTCTTGCGCAGCCAGCCGTTTCGTTCCACAGTACTGCAATACGGATTCCCAGATTCGAAACAGCGCCGTGGGTGACCGAGACTATGCTCGCCGATTATAACCCATCTGTCTATACTGTGCGGCTTTAAATGTGCAGTTAATCGTGTTCGAAATGCATTTCGAAGGCGGCAAAGCCACAGCTTGCGTGCACCGTACTGTAATAGATTCAAGGTGATGGCGTTTGATTCTCTATTCAGACACCCTGACTGGCACGACGAGTTCGCTTTAAAGCGAATAGCTCGCTGGGTTTGTTTTGATTCTTGAGCGGCCCTCTCATAGCGAGTGAATCTAGCCTCCATGGAAAGCCGTGCTCCAGTCATATGCAAAACCTTTGCAAATATGCGAATGTGCACCTGGGGACGAGGTTCCATAAAAAAATTGTTAAAATGGATTTGTTAAAATGACATTTTCAAATTCAGTCGGTCAAAATGTACATTTTGTACTTTTCACATTGATTTCAAAGCGGCAGATTTTGCAGAGAACGCCTCCGAAGTTTGGCCGTCTAATGCATTTCCCATTAAACTAAAATCCTTCTTTCGCCTTTTTCTCAAAATGCCGCTTGATATTGAGGACCAACTGTCCTGGCGCCCCGATTGAATCAAAACAAATCCCGCGAGCTATTCGCTTAAGACTACTAGCGAATACACCCGTGGCAATCGGTGATTGTGTCCACACCTTAGATTACAACGGAAGAAAAACAATTTCTTTGCCCCAAACAGTGCCCTCCCGAGAACAATCACCAGCTTCACGTTACTCTGCCCCCCCCCCCGCCGTCAAGTCACCCCTGGACTAGGCCTATTTGGGGGAATTTCCCTGGGGATTGTCCTGGAAGCAATGCGGCACATCCATGCCGGATCCACGATTCTGAGAAGGGGAGGGGTGCCTGAGACGCATTTTCCTGGCATCCTGGAGCAAGTGTCCAGAGAGGCTTGTTGCGGTCATTGCGGAAATGCTCACGAAGTATCATAAAGAAAAAAAAGGGAATTCCCTGAAGAACTTTCCCCGACTATAAATAGAGTTGCGCAGTGATGATGAGAACAAAACCCTTATTCTGACCCTACAAAAGTCATTTTCGGAACTTTAACTACCCGTTGCATCAGGATAGTGCATCATCTCCGATCGTGCCAAATTTCGAGGTGAAACAAAGCCGCGAAGTATGACTTTGTCGGGCCCCATTCCAGCATACAGAAATTTTAGAGTGTCCTGATAGTGTCTACCCTGGCGCGGCCGTAGTGGAATTGGTATACCCAAAAATATTAAACAAAACTGCTTCGGCGAGGCGCCACTCAGAATGGACGCAGATTGACTCCGAAAGCACCTTTTCCAGAATATTCTTCAGTTGACAGTGGGAGGAACAACATACTGGGCCATGAGTAACATACATATAGCCACAGTTTTCAAGAGCACACTTTCAACAATCACCAGAGATTGCCGGTGTAACGTC